>PNEQ01084670.1:0-17390 GCA_003012365.1 Medauroidea extradentata
ACAGCCCGTATTGTTTATAAATGCTGCAGTTTGCGACTGTATTTTAATTAACTTTCACGTATATTTTGGACTTTTTCATGTTTTAAAATTTTTTTTTTAATTTTTTCCCCCCCCGTTTTTCACAGTTTCTGAAAATCTGTACGTACGACCGAGGTGTACGTATGAACCGGGTGCCGTATGAGCGAGGTTTGACTGTATTCAACTATAGTCGAATGTGAAAGAGTTAACCTTTCTGTTACATTTGCACCTGTATCTTGTAGTGCAAGCTGACAAGCTGCAACAATAGTTAAGATAAAGAAGGCAAAAAAACTTCATAAAAACTTGAAAAATCGTTCAACAGAAAATTAAAACGTGTCCTTTTCCTTCTGACCAAACCGGTGAGGGGGGATGGTCCCTTGGGCTCTCCTGTAGAGCTGCCACTGATGTTTATAAAGTGTCAAAACACTATTAATGCACGTAATTTGTGGCAAATGTACCTTCTGATTTGAATGGACGATCGGGGATAAATAAGTGGTAACATATTATCCACATGTTTTTTGCTTATCCATGTATCACCTGACGTTAATTGGACGGTGATATCCATCAATAGACCAAGCGCCAATTTATAATTCAGTTTAAAATATTTTCCTATTTTTCTGCATTGAAATGGTTTTATAAAAAGTATTTTATCCCTACATCCTGTGATTATCAATACTGGATTTACAGGTCTAGTATACTTTTTGTAAGTCTATTTTAAACCCGAAAAACTTACAGCAAGTTTTACTGATTACTTAAAATTGGCGCATAGTCTATTGTTGCACGACACCATGACACCATCAGGTTAACTCTGACTATCTGCATTTTACTGTGTGTGTGTTCTCTGTGTCTCTGTGTGTGTGTGTATGTGTGTGTGTGCACATGCATGTGTGTGTCTTCTATATATATATATATGGACACATTTATTGCAGGTACAGTAGAAATGTTGCCGTGCTACACTATCTACAGTCTGTCTCTTGTAAGAATTCAGGTTTTTGACAATTGTGTACGAAATTTTTTTTACAGCTCTTACCATGGAATAAGCAGTGTTTTCCTCTGCCACAAGTGACTTTTCACTTAAACACACTGAGCTGGTTCTGAAACTGTGCAGTTTATCAAAGTTTAGTATTTTCTTGTTTAAATTTGTATATATTATAGTCTTCAGAACTGTCAAAAGATGGAATTCTTACACAAAACAGACTATATTTATCATCTTTTAGCATTTTGGCAAAGAAGAACCCAAGTTTCGCAAAAGATCTCAAACCAACTGTAATAAAAGTTACCAAATGTTGAATAACCGTAGAGGATGTATACTGAAGAGCTATTGTGGCTGGGTTGTACAGCTGGGTGTGGTGTTCCTGGAGCAAGGCAAGGCGTCCCAGGCCCTGGCGTACCTGGACAAAGCCCTCGAGTTTGATCCGGAACATGAGCAAGCTCTTCTCAACTCTGCCATCCTGCTGCAGGAGCTGGGCCGTGCAGAGCTGCGCAAGGTTGCGCGAGAGAGGCTGCTCAAGCTACTGCGCAAGGTGAGTGTGTCAGCTATACTTCTCTCACGTGTCCTGGGTCTTTCTTTGCCACTAGTGGGTCATACTAGGTGGCATCTGGTTAACTGGTCTTTATGTAGATTATTAGTACTGTAGTGACTCTTATTTGTAATTTAAAATTTGTTGTTACAGCATTTAAATTTTTAACTTCACATTATTCTTAAATATAATAAAACACTTAGGAAAATGTGTATTATGCAGGAAGGTATAAAATAAGTACATTTATGTACAAATACGGTAACTTAGAACCTGTAATGAAACAGAGAAAAATAAGGGTTTGTAAATTAATTTCTTTTTAGTACCAGAATCTAGAACTAAATTTAAATAAATCCCAAATCCTGATGGACAAATATTTTTGTGTCAATGAATTTAAATTGGGTAATAATGGGTCCACTTTATATATAGTTGATGAAATTGTTTATATTTTAAAAATAACTATTCATGTGATTTTGAGTAATAGTATATTGTTTTTCTTAAACTTTACTTTTGTTATTGGTAGTAAGTTGAAATAATTTATATTTACAGGGTTTCTACTGCCCAAGGAAAGAATATGTAAAGGCCATTGTACAGGACAGTGTGTGTCAAAGTTGTGTAGTTCTACTGTATTTTACTGGATGTCTAGGCATTGATGTTGTGATAACTTAGTACCATTATTATTTACAGAATCAAGTATTATACTTAGCATCAGATTGTATAAAATTTCTTTAATTTTTAAAAGTACCTGTTTTGAATCACCTGCATTATGTTCGGAGTACTGAGAACTAATCCTGAAAAGGTTAATTGTCTAGAGGACCATGCACTTTAGTGCAATCACGTAAGTTTATTAGAATAAGACATAATATTAGGGGTGTGCGAATAGTGGTTTTAGGGTTTCGAATAGTTTTTGAACGAATATTAATTTTTTCGAATAATTTTCGAATATTTTTCGAATAGTGGTTCTTGAAATTTTGGTATACATTAGCCAGTGCATAATCTTGTATTTACAAGAAGATATAGAAATTAACTTTGCTTTATTAATATAAGCATAAAAAGTTAGTAGTTTTTACTTGATAACCTTAAACATTCTTAAAACATATGTGTTTTTACTACGTTGTACCTGTTCTTACAGCAGTATACTGCTCTTTCTTCTCAGTTTTCTTCTTTTGTTATGTTTGTGAGGAATCACAAAATTATTTTTGTAAACAATTGCTTATTACAGGTGGCACTGTTGATCCAGTTTACTTCTCTAGATGTATAAAGACGAAAAATAAAAGTTCTTTTCTGTAATATTTATGGAAGAATTTAACATCAGAAATTTTAAAGCTATATTAATATGTAGTACATTATTATAATACTGCGAAAAATTAAATCTTTGGGTGTAGGAAACAATGTAATGCTAATCGCTAATCATTTTTCTAAATAATTTTGGTAAAATAACAGTGAAACTTCCTGTGTGTTTTATATTTGGAAACATTCGTAGAAGGTGAATATCATGTTTAGCTACTTACTGTGTACCAGTCAATACTATTGATTTTAGACATATAGTTTACTGATGAAAAATGTTTCTGGTGACATTCTAAGTAGTCATACGTAAATTTTTTTTTGTTAGGTTTGGTTAGTTTACATTAGTTTAGGTTAGATTAGGTTACATTAAGGGCACGGTCTACCACAATTTTTTGTTAGGTTTGGTTAGTTTACATTAGTTTAGGTTAGATTAGGTTACATTAAGGGCACAGTCTACCACAATTTTCATCACCGTTTATTTATTATTTTTTTTTTGTACCAGATATTTTTTTTCTTGTTTTAGACACAAAATGTGACTAAATTTGGCTCTTGTGAAATTTTTTTAGCTCTCATAGTTTTTGTGTAATAGCTTGTTAAAGTTATATTTTTGCATGTTTCCATTTTAACGACTACACTAAAACCAACTGATATACTAAACTCAAATAAAATCACAGTGGATAAAGACGTTGCAGGCTACAATGACATGCTCATAAAATTTAAGAATAAAAATTATTTTAATTTTAAAAATTGCTGAAACTGAAAATAAAAATTTAAAAAGTTCAATAATTTTTTTAAAAATACAAATAATGTTTATTCTTTAATTTTTATGAGCTTGTCTTTGTATCCTGAAATGTCTTTATCCACTGTTATTTTTTTGAGTTTGGTATATCAGTTGGTTTTAGTGTAGTCAAAATGGAAACATGCAAAATATGACTTTAAGAAGCCATTACGAGAAAACTGTGAGAAATAAAAAAAAATTCATAACAACCAAATTTAGTCACATTTTGTGTCTAAAACAAGAAAAAAAATATCTGGTACAAATACAAAATAAAATAATGATGATGAAAATTGCGGTCGACCGCGCCCTTAAGTTAGGTAACCAGACCTAACCTTACATTAGGTTAGGTAAAGTTAGGTTACCTAACTTAACCTAATCTTAATTAAACTAACCTAATCTAACTTAAACTAACCTAAATTGATGTAAATTAACCTAACAATCTTTTTTTTTTTCCTAAGGACTACTTAGAAAGTCACAATTATAGACATGTTTTTCATTTCTAAAATCAATAATTTGGCCGGTACACGATAAATAGTTAACCTTGGTATTTACCAAGGTCACAATATTAGCAATACATAAAGTTCTAGTGTGAACCGCCGTAATTTCATCCCAACGAGTCGAATACCATGTATCCGCACTTATGTCACGTTAAATTCGGAATTGCAGGCTAACCGAACAGCTGAAAATTATGTTTCCCCACGTTTTGGCCATTTTAATTTGTGTTCCAACTTTTTGCGACATCGCTAAGGATTCACAAATTTTTTATTTCTTTATTTAACGAAACTAAAAATTATTAACTTCCCCGCAGCAAAATTGTATGCAAATATACGGTGCTGCATTAAAAGTTAACAAACAGAGTTTAACACCTTGTCATAGATGTATGCACAGTAACTAGGTAGACAGAAATTTTCACTTCAGTGATCGCGGTGATAACGATCTTACAACGTCGACGAGACCACCACTGCCGCCATCTTGTGTATATCGAGATGTTCTGTTAGCGCGTATCGCTATGCTTCGATGATGAGTATCTACGTGAGTATATCTATGGCCACGTATGAGACGCCACAGGTGAATATGTAAATATTTACGGTGAATATGTACAAGAATATCAATTCTTTCCCGTATATTTATTTTAACATTTAAACATCCGCAAAACGGGAAAATCCGGTAAAATTCGTTATGCATGTAAATGGAAATAGCCTTGTTACCCGCTCAGATTTTATTAAGAAATTATTTATAATTCACTATTTGAAACTCTTTGAATACTTGGAAATTTGGGAATCTGGTATTCATTTTTCGATAACGAATAGTTCAGATTTACTATTCGAAAAATATTTGTACTTTCGAATATTTGCACACCCCTACATAATATCCAACACTGTCTACGTGCACGGCATGTCTACCTTTAGCACTCTTAAAAAACATACGACCTTGTCCAATACTTGCTTCACTTACCACAAAAGTTTTCCAACTGATCAAAAAGTATTATGGCTACCCAGAATCCTTAGGTACAAGTCTACCAACTGTACAGAAAGTTACTAATACATACAATACAGTCCCTATTCACACCTCGGAAAATTGTACCAAACACACCGGCCACCAAAAAAAATGCTCATTTTTTTATTACTTGTTGCAAGCACTTGGCAAGCTAATGCCTTCTATTGATTTAGGAGTGGACACAGCTTCACCAGTGGTCGAGTAATACGTCCTTTAGGTGTCCTGATGGTGGCAACTCTGGATATTACATCCTTTGCTGGATGGAGTGCATCTACATGACTTAACTGCACTTGTAGTAGAGGAAGCCGAACCTCCTTGACTAGCACCAGATCCCTGACATGAAGGTCAAAAGTCCCTTTGCTAGTCCACTTGCCATGCTGCTGCAACATGTGGAGATATTACTTAGACCATCATTGCCAGAAATATTGAATACCAGTAATTTGTTGGAGCAATTGATAACTGTCCTAACAGTTCATAGGAATATCTGTCAAGTTGGAGCATGGTGGGGTGCCAAGGTTTTCCCCCAATAAGAAAGTGTGCTGAAGCCAACATAGTAGGATCACATGGGTCAGACGACAGTGTACATTATTTTATTTTATTTGCAACTTATTTGTACAGTGGCGAAGTTAAGGTGTAACCACCTTGTCTTACACTTATCCACTGAAAAAAAAAAATAAATAAATAAATAAATAAAAAAATCAGAGACAACAGAACATTAAAACTCATTGAGAAAAGTATGATGAGAGAAGTAAATAAGATATAAAATTATAATAAGCATGAATCTAAAACATAAATTATTCCTGATTAATATTAAATTGAGACGTAATAATACAAACTTGTGTTTTAAGTACGGAATATTAATATATGAACAATTATGACATAAATAGGAAAGATGGATAAACAGGATATATGTATTAGAATAGACAATAAATAATAAAATAACTAAAGCTATAATTTAACTTACAA
Source organism: Medauroidea extradentata (assembly GCA_003012365.1). NCBI lineage: Eukaryota > Metazoa > Arthropoda > Insecta > Phasmatodea > Phasmatidae > Medauroidea > Medauroidea extradentata. The sequence goes on from PNEQ01084670.1 coordinate 6,064, forward strand.
TCATACAGTGAGACTCTGGGAAATATTAAAATATTTAGTATACTAAGCAGATCTTATGGGAACTTACGTTATTACATTACTACATACTAAAACATTAGTATATTTTCAAGAACATAAGAAGTAAGTTATGCTATCAACTAATAATAGGAATATACAATATTACGTTTACATTCACACACGCACATATGCACATACTCACATATACCCTAACATGCATACACACACATGTATAAGATACACACACATGCACACGGTCAACAAGTGTAATATCATCCACTGTTCATATTGAACTAATTTTTAAAATGTTAGTTTTGCAAATTTTTTAAATGAAGACACGCAGTGGCCACCAAAAATGATTTTGAATATTTACTGGTTCTATTCCATGGTATTAATAAATCCATATTTGATTTAGAACGGATACTGATATTGTGACGGGATTGAAGTAAATTAAATTTATCATCTAAATATTTCGGACTTTTAATATGAAATACCTTTCTAAGTAGTAGCAGGCTATGCAATTAGCATCTATTGTCAAGTTGTAACCATGATAGCTTGTCTTAGTATAGAGAAACATGGTCGCGTGATTTTAAATTAAAAATAAAACTAATACAAATATTTTGTAATTTCTGTAGTATGGTTAATTGCACGTTTGTCAGGTCATTGTACACTATGTCACAGTAATTGAACAAGGGATAAATTAGTACCTGGACAAGACGTTTTTTAATGTTCTCAATTAGCTGGTTTTTAAGGTGTTTTAGTAGATACAAAGTTGCTAGAACCTTTTTACTTATATTAGCAACATAGTGGACCAATTGAAAGTACTACTCATAGTAAGACTAAGATTTTTAATTATTTACTGTATTTCGATATTTGTGTTGCCTACTACAATTTTTGGTAGTTCAGCGGTAAGGGATTTTACCATCTTATCGGAACTGCACATTAAATAGCCTGGGATTTTAATTGGTTCATATGGAGTCCATTTTCTTTGGACCATTTTTTGACAGCCTTAAGATCTATGTTTAAATTGTCTACATTTTTGGTGGTATCATAGGACGAGAAAGAACAATATATTTGCAAATCATCGGCATAAATGTCGTATTGAGAGAATGTAATACATTTAGGCAAATCATTAACAAATAGTGTAAACAGAAGTGAACAGGACCAAGTACTGAACCCTGCGGCATTCCAGCACTTACGATATGCCATTCAGATGTTACCTTTCCAGCAACAACACACTGACTCCTACAGGGGAGTTAAGACCTGAACCCGTTTACAGCGGTGTAAGAAAAATTAAAATCAGACACCAGTTTAGCAAGTGAAATATTGTGGTCAACACTATCAAAAGCTTTACTGAAGTCTAAAAGTGTGGAGGAGAGTAACTTTTTTCATGTCCATGGCCAGTCTAATGTCTTCATCAATGTTTACAAGAGCAGTGCTAGTACTATGATTAACACAGAAGCCTGATTGATATTTGTCAAGTTGTTTTGCGGAGTTGAGATAATATCTCACTTAGGTTCTGGAGTTAAGAACTGCTGCAATATTAGTGAACAAGGTGGACAATTCTGTAAATATCAGTATCTGTTAACCAACCACTCGCTGTAGGTGATATTTGGTTGACTTTATACCCACTTCCCAAAGGCCCCTCGAAATGTGGTGTTGACGCTTCCTGACATAAACATCTGCAAGACACAAAAAGATGAAATACCCGTAGAAATGCATCAATAGAAAGTGAATATGCAACTTCAAATGTACAACCTTGGTTGCTACAAATAAACAGAGCTAGGCCTTCAGAACACAAGAATTATGAACCAGGAAATTGCTGTATCTGAAACGGACCTCAGTGATCAATTCATTTCTGGTGGGCAGTAAACTATCCTTAATTGGTTGAAGGTGATTACACCGAAACCTCCAGCGTTTGGAGCATTTGAAAATCCTTGCCCTAATAGCATCCCTAGCTGCACCGATCCAGTACACAGTTTGTGTGGCAGCCATGGTGGTAGTGAAATCATCATGAAGACAAGTGATATAGAAATAGTCAACAATGGTAGTGGTAACATGAGAAGCAGTTGGTAGCAAAATAGGGTGTTGTTGACCAAAATGAAACTGTATGTTCAGCAGCCAGCCACCCACATGAATGAGTCATCAATGAATGGACAGAATCTTCTGAGTGATGTTGAGCATTCCCTGCCATTAAGCAGGTCATCAATATCTGATTGGTAAGCCTCCTGTTGCACTTGCTTCTGGCACAGCCTTGCAGCCAGTGTCAGTTCTGAGGTGGCTAAGGGCCTCTGTTTACGCTCCAACCGAAAAACCTTTGACATTTGACGAGAAACACAGTACATAGCCCACAACTCTGTGAAGTTTAGATAGGATGAGTATTTTCAGCACAGTTAATCCTGATCACAATCACTTGAGTTGCAAAAGTTTAAATGTTGGGCAGTTTGCATAGCAGATGACATAGATGATGCCACCGTAACAATGTCACGTATGGTGTCAAAACTAGCCACCATAAATAAGTACAGTATGCATAAATATTGATGGGGATCTTGAAACAATGTAAACTGGAGTGGTAGTGGACACTTCCGACGCGAGGCGATAGAGATCGTGGTAACTTGGAGAAATATCCTACAGAAGGACCGACTGCAGTTTAATCAGCATTTGCACATATATATACACATACACACTCATACACACACAGAGACACACATACTCACATGCTTATTGCCACTGTGTGCTAACTGTGAGCCATCCCCTCTCACAGAAAGTATAGGGACCACTCCACACTAAGCAGGCATGGGACCTCGCCCAACCACCTTACACTCGGCTAGACATGCCTCTGCTCCCACCGTAGCCCTATAGTGTCAGAATGAAGTGCCCCGGGCTTCGTACACCAAGGATCTGACACACGTCCCCTCCCAGCTATGCACTAGTTGACTTGTCCCCATGAGTGTAGATGACGCCGAGGCTCTGGGCAAGGGGAGGGTGTTTGAGATACTGTAGTTGGTTTCACTACAGCTTGTGGAATGATAGTCACCAGTCCAGATCACCTCGTTTATTCCAGTAGACACCAGTGCCACCCTCGTTCGACTGCCGGAACCGATTGCTTAACACTTAACCCAATAGCCTCCTATTCCTGAAACTCCCGAGAGCTCCCTATTGTTGCGTAATTATGTCCTCTTCGGCTTCTTGTAGCTATTCCCATCCACTGAGGTCCCCAGCTCTCAACTGTGCAACAATGCACCTAGTCCTCCTTATTTATACTGCTAGGTGGCACCGCCGACTAGTTGTACCCATAAGCTGATCCTGCTAATCCTGGGAGGTGTTGTGCCGCTATGTACTTATGTACTTGCTTGGGAGGGCGAAGTACGGGGTGAAGGGCTTACAGTACTTAGTTTACTTAGGACTTGGTGTTTACAAAATTAAAAATTAAAAAATTATGTATGATTGTATCTATGTATGTATTTTTCCATGGTTTTTTTTTTCCTTCCTTTTCTTCTTTTTTTTTCTTTTCAAAACTGATGTTTCGTAGAAATGTTCATACTTGTATTCGTCAAATTTACTATCAGTACCGTAATAAATAAATAGTGCATACGCCACTCATTTCCCTTTATTTAACTGAAGATTCCATTACACAAACATACTCATTTAAATGCTAAAGCTTATGGAAACTAAAATTTTTTCGTTACGTATTTGCGCAGATTCGGAATGATTGAGCATGAACTACTTTCTGTGGGTGAGGTGGGGACTATTGCCGTTTAGTTAAACTGTTTGTTGTCGCTACCTTGTCAGCGCTAGGAGTGGTGCAAATAGGTACGCCTTAGGTAATTATAGGGTAGATGTTGTGTGAATTTGTGAAGTAGTGATGGTGTTTGAGTAGTAAGAGGTTATGGTGCAGTCTCCCAGTATTAAAGATTGAGTAATAGAGAGTTATGTGCTTTGTTTTGGAAGTTTTGTTGCTAAAATTTAATATTTGCAATTGTATTAAGGTTGATAATTTAAGTTGAAAATTTGTGTGCTGCTATACTATATCAAATTGTATGTATGTATGTATATATATATAATATTTTTTTTTTTCTTTCAAAGGAAATTTGTGACTGTGAATAAAATTAATTTTAGTGGTAAAGTTATTTGTAATGAGTTGGTATTTCAATTTTTTGTGAGATGTTTTGGGTATAACAAATGTTAAGTGAAGAAAGAGTAAACATACATACACGTCAATGTAGAGTTTGGGGTGGCAAAATTAAGCAGAATTGTATTGTATTTTAAAATTTTGCTATCACATTATTGTGGTGAACCTTGAAAACACCATCAAGAAAATACCACACTTGTATTTGATACACAAACTAATTTACTAATTACATTGCTTCTGTTGTTTGTTGTGAAGTGCTGTTTGGAGTTGTGTAGTAAACTGCAATAATAATTATGTTAAGATAGTTGCAAGTTGAGTCAATGTTAAGGTGTCAAGTGAATTAAATTCCTTTTAAATTTATCACGACTGATCATGATAGTGTTGTAACTTGTTTATTCATGAATTTGTTGAATATTGTGAACATGGAACTAATTATATGCTTCCTATCATAAAACCATAAAAAAATAAATATAACGAGTGACATAACACCTTAGTGAATTTGCTGCAACTTTTCAGTTTATACTGCTCGACTTGTAGCAACAGGCTAGGACACCCAAGGGTTTATTTGATGTGTTTTGGGTTTGGTGGGAAAGAAAGAAAAAAAAAAGTGCTGAATACTTGGTCTGTTTGTATTTTTGTTGTTGTTTACCATATCGTGGCCGTTGATGGCTGTTAACTCGATGTAAAAGGGAAGTGCTGTAAGAGGAATGGTATTATGCAGAGAAGGGTTATGTGAAGAAGTTGTTTAGTATGTGGTGATGCAATTGTTGATTTTTGGGCACCTTCGTCGTTGGTCCAATGGGGTGTATGCAATGTGTAGTTCATTCTTGTCGTTGTTCCAAAGAAGTGTATCATATTTTTTAGGAGTGATATAAGTTGATGGTGTAGACTTCCTGTAATCAGCTGAACTTTACAAAGCCAACCAAGTATATAGTTTGTAATTTATTAGTATTAAGAATAGCAATGACTTGCAGATGGTTTAAAATATTTTGGTCACGTTTGAAATTGAGGGTGTAACAACAGTGTGCTGCCGTAAGTCGATGTATAAATTTAAAAGGTATATTTTCAATTGAATTTTTTTTTTTTATTATTTACATTACCATGGTGCTAAATAAATGTTTCATGCTCAGTAGTGGAGTAAAAGAAAATAATGTTAAAAATGTACTGTATTTCGATAATTTTTAAATGTGGTGGTGTTTTAGAGGTTAGGAAAACAGCAACTTTGTAATATTGTAGAGCATGCTGGTAAGAGTGATTTGCCCGAGTTAGCACTCATGTAGCCTATGTTGTATTCATTGATGTAGTATAGTTTATATAACTTAGGTAATCGTTGGAGTTATGGAGCATTGTATATAGTAAGTTGTAGGCCTATTGGCACATAATTGTGGTGAGCTGTTATACTGAGAGTGTACTTAACACTTATGATTTGTCTCTCGGGAAAAGCCATTGCGTGTTAAGTGGGGGGTTGTGACGTGCACTGGCACGTAGCACTTACTTGACCTCTTATCATATAGTAATTTCAATTTTATTTTTGTCTTAATTAATATTTTTTTGTTTATAACAATTTAAGTAGGCCAACTTAACCAGGTATAAGGATGTAAACAGCGGGATCCAACATATTAATTGGGGATGCTAGTAGAGAAATTAACATTAAAATATTATTCAAAATTTAAAATTTAACTGTTAAGGCAAGATAAAAGTATTAAATTTTACGTGTCAGTTTTACCTAATTTGCACCGTGTTTGGATTCATTTTAAAGCTAATTTAATTTCAAGCAACTTTTCTAAGTAACTTTTTTTTTGTATTTTGCCTTGTTTGGATTTTTAAAATTTCAAATAGCCTCTTAGTTTGCTTCTCCTGGAATGGGATTTATTTGGCAGACTGGTCAAAGTTCGCTTGCTTGGAAGCACGTACAGAAACGCTGGGTTTTAAAATTTCAAGTAAGCTCTGAGCTATCCTGTGCTAGGATGGATTAATCTGGCAGGCAGGTCAGAGTTCACTCGCTTGGAGGCACGTACAGGGACGTGCTGGAATGCGATGAGCTCTGCCAGGCTTTTCTCGATCGACGTGGGTGGTAGGGGCGTACGCAAAAGAACTCCGAAAATGTGGTGATCCACGGCAGATTGATGACGCTGCACATCCCTAATTAATAACTTAATGAATGTTTAGCTGGTACGGTGGAACAAAAGGCTTTGCAAATTTGTCAGTAACGATGTTACACATAAATTTTATGTTATAAATATCAGTTGACCAGCTTTTCAAACAACTTGGGTCCCGTTGTATCACTCCGCAGCTCGGCCGAGTAAGTCCGGGTGTCCGCCCAGGGAAGTTAGTTGTTATACATCGGAGCTCATAGACGGTCGTCGGGAGATGGCCGGCTAATTTTTTTGTTCAAGTGTGTAAACAGCAGTTGTCATACATCGGAGCTCGTGGACGGTCGTCGGGAGATGGCCGGCTAAGTTTTTTTGTTCAAGTGTGTAAACAGCAGTTGTCATACATCGGAGCTCGTGGACGGTCGTCGGGAGATGGCCGGCTAAGTTTTTTTGTTCAAGTGTGTAAACAGCAGTTGTCATACATCGGAGCTCGTGGACGGTCGTCGGGAGATGGCCGGCTGAGTGTTTTGTTTAGTTAGGGCGTCATGACGGAGGAAGAGGACGTGTTAGACGTGGTAGAGGGGCTGTGAAGCCTAGAGCACGAATTTGTTGGCAGAGATTCTTTTTTTTTGGTCTCTCTTTTTGGCATGCAGCCTTTTCTTTTATAGTTGTGTAGTAACCAGAAGTAGGTATTAATAACCGCATAGTCAGTGACTAAAGTAAATAAAGTGCCGGGCCAAGTACCACTACTGAGGGCAGGCGGAAAGGTGTAATACGTAGATAAGAGATATCCACCTCAACTAACCCTGGACGAGCACTCACTACGTGAATTGCCTTTGTATGGTAAATTTCCTCAAAAGAGGTTAAATAAAAAGAGAAAAAAATGTAGATATTATGATTTTTATTTATTTGTGCATCTGTGGCTGATTAACCTCGCTGCTATCCCGGCATCAGTATAATAGGCAATGCCTCTACATCAGTGTGTTTGTTTCGTCTTTGTCCTGCCCGCTAACTAACTACTTGCAATCGCAATGCAACAGAGCTAAGTCCCTGCGTGCACAACACAACAACAGAACAGGTGAGAGCAGCAGATGTAGGACAGCCCCCTTACAATGTGAATTGTTGGAATTGTCTTATATGTTTGATCTAAGGGGAGGTCTAGCTTCAATTTTGTTAGAAACGCCAGTAATACCTCCTATTTCATATTCAGCAGCTGGAATTTCAGATGCGTTATTGAATTTCTGTCCCGAATTTGTACCTGGGAAGTTGATAGTGTCAGAGAATTACCTAAAAACGGGTGAATAGGTATGCATATTTTTTTTGTACATCAGAATGTTAAATACAATTTCTCACAAAATTCTTTTGTAAATGCATACAGAATGTTAAACTCTCCATTATTATATCAGCATTAAAAATATTGTTGTTTGATTTACGTGTGTTAGCAATTCAACAATATTGTCTTTCAGAAATTTACCATTTGCAGCTTCAATAATGCTGTTAGATTTACTTGTGCTAGCAAGTTCAACAATCTGTCTTTTGGAAATGGTGATGAAGAGAATATTGAAGGATTAATTTTCCTGGTAATTTCACCTCTGTTTGATATAACATCTGAAGGTAAGAGCAAAGGCACGCTTACAATGGTGACTACATCTGAAAAGAAAAATGCAATAGTACCTCAGTATTATCAGTGTAAGATGAATGCTAAACAAAGAAATATTACTAATGATGTTCCCTCTATTTCTATGAACTTAAATTTTCTTGAGTTTTCTTTATTTTTGTGAAGAATGTATGCAGTGTTTGCAAATTCTGCTGTGAAGACCTTATTAAGCTGTCTTTTCTCCTCATCCCACACGATTCTTCACTATTTATTCTACACCTTAATTTTTGCTGAACTAGAACAAAATATTAATTCACTACGCCTTCACAAACCTACAGCGTCATTGTGGTACTGTTCACAACTGTTGACATTTGCCTTGCATTACAAACTACAAAGTTGTAGCTGGTGGTGAACAGTGCCAATATGCGAAACCAAGGGCAAGATAGTGTTTCGAAATCCTACTAGAAAGAGCCACTGTGCAATGCAGAAATGCACTGCGCTCTGCCGACAAGTAATGCGTGTTAAGAGTTCTGTTTTTCAGGCGATGCCTTCTATACATAGTACATAATGATCACACCACTGATATGTGTGATGTTATTAGTAGCTTTTCTATTTGGTATAATTTTGTTCCGTGCAGCTATGTAATCGGCGTAACATAATAATTTTCTTATAAATTTTTTCCCCTATTTTAATCCCCAAGTGAATCTTGTCTCCCCCCCCCCCACCCCCCACAATACATGGTTTCTGAACACGTGCCCTTTGCACCTTTTTAAATGAATATATTTAGGTTTAACGAACGTGTTATTTAATTTTTTTCATTAGCAAGATCTGCAATGGTGCAGCATTTAAAATTAAGCAAATGTATGCCTCAATACCTACATCATTACAAAAACCTTAAAGTAGTCCCCCATAAATAATTACTGAGCCACAAAACTTAACGTATTTATGGAATAATTTAATTTGTCAAGTTACAAACTACATATTTAACTTCAATAACTCTTGTACACTGCGTATCAGCACACTAACAGTTACTGTGTTAGGTCTGCGTAGAAATAATCACTTTCGGCGTTTGTAAAAATTTTTCACCCCAACTATTGCAGTACATAAAAATCAGTACAGATGTCATGTTTCATATGTCGTAACACAATATAATTTTACGTAAACTGTATTCCATGTGATCCCCAAAATTACTGCCGTCATTTTGATTACCGAATGCAATAATATTTCACCCCTCGGTGTATTGTCAGTATCATTTTATTAATGTTTTTCGCTTTTTACTAACCACGGCAACGCCACAAAATAAATAAGCAGTACCAGAAGCAACAAGACATAGTTTTTATTGTACTCGTTTTCTCATTGGATTGTTAGTGGTGTCGGAGTTAAGGATGTTTGGTAGTGAAGTTCAGTAGACCGTATTTTATAATAAACAGTGAGGAATCTGACACTGTGACACGTCTTGTCTGTCGTACTCTGCGTTGTCGATGTGTTGGTTGGGCGAGAACTGTGTGGAGTTAGTACACACACAGAGAAGTTGAGGCCAGCGATTTTCGATGTGACGCAGCAGTTGAGAGGAGTTGTTAGTCCGACAAGCGGTTCTGCAGGTACTCTCTATTAGTGGCCACTGTTGCACCAGTGGAGAGTAATGATGATATTAACTGCTCAGCAGCTTAATTTTTTTCTCGTGCCCGGATAGCAGCTTTGTGACTTTCTCTTTATCCTTTTGGTTAAAATTAGTGGCATAACTACCAAGAAAAATTCAAGACAGGTATATCTTTCTTACTGTTATACGTATATTTGTAGCTATAAAAAATCTGTTTCATGACACTAGTTGCCCACGGCAAACAACCAAAATAACAAAACAAAGCCAATTATAATAGAAGACGTGACAAGAGATATTCCGCCAAACCAACTACGCTCTAGTAAGCCCTAAGCAATCTGCAGCCGATTGGAATTCTGCATAATATAGTTATTACTGAGTGTCTGCCAAAGAATTTCGGCACAAGAGAATGGCGTGGCTCGGTACAAACTTCGTACTCATGAGTTAATACTTGCTCCACTCATAATGATGACTACACGGTTACATATTGTGCAACACGACTAGTTACACCTAGTGCTACTTGAGAAAAAATAAATGATCTGAAATGAAGTTTTTAGGAAGAGCGATTTTGCCCCCGAGGCTTCACTTTTCCGCGCCAGCGCTCCCTGCCCCGCCATGACATCTAGACTGAAACTTAGCCGGCCATCTCCCGGCGACCGTCTACAAGCTCCTACGTGCGACGACTCACTTTCCTGGGCGGACACCCGGACTTGCTCGACCGAGCGGCGGAGTGATACAATGGGACCCAATTTGTTTGAAAACTGGTTAATTGACATTTATTATTGAAGAAAAGTATGTAACATTGTTACTGACAAATTTGCAAAGTGTTTTATTCCACACTAACAACTAAATAATCATTATTTTATTAATTGGGGATATGCTGCATCATCAATCTATCGTGGATCACCACCTTATTAGAGTTCTGCTGCGCACGGCACTATCAGCACTACAACACACAGTGAAAAACCTAATGAGCTGCTGACTAAGTTGCATCTGGCATATCTCTGCACGTGCCTCCAAGCATCTGAACTCTGACTTGCCTGCCAGATATATCCCATCCCAGAGGAGGCGAGCTCAGAGTCTACTTGAAATCTTCAAAATCCAAATGAGGCAAAATATATGAAAAGAAATCAAGTATGGGCTAAGTGCGAGTGCATGTCACATGTAAGTAATTTAACGTTTACCATTTATAAATATGTAATTGAGACACAAGTAAAATTATAACATTTCTTGAAATACAAGCCATTGTTTAAACCAATGTCTTAAATTCTATGTGGCTGTGTATAAAGTTGATAGCTTTATGCACATGTTATGTTATTAAAAATGTTGTAAAATATTAATATAATATATAAATTAATATTCAACTGTGTTATGAAGTAAGGGCCTTATCAACAAAATGTGAATTTTTCTCAAAAAATATAACTTCATTGAAATTGCATTTTTATCCAATAAATCTAAATACTATTTCACTATACAGTTTATATTTATTTTTTTTGTAACACATAACATAGGCAACGTCTAACTTATGTCTAAAAAATTTAAATAGAAAACAGACTTGCATGTTTAAGGTGCCGGTCTACCAGTGAAAAACAGTCACAGTTTAAATTCGATAATCTGACGTTATAATATGGTAGAGGAGGCTTCTGAGTGACTCCTTCCTAAGCCACTAACTTGTATATTAGCTGACGGTCGCTCCAGGCAAGGCTCAGTCACGAGATAGCTTCGGAGGGGAAGGGTCACGTTACTCTGCTCCTCAGCCTGTTCCTCAACCACGCGAGTGCTTGACAACCCTCCCCTCTTCCCCTCGGGCAATCACACGCGCTGCCCTTGCAGTGTTGCCAGATACCGCGCGGGGAGCTCGCCCGGCTGATAGCAGAGCTGCTGGTATTCACGTGCAGCCTGCCCCTACTA
>PNEQ01084671.1:0-17390 GCA_003012365.1 Medauroidea extradentata
TAAATATATACACTATATAAATATATACACTATATAAATATATACACTATATAAATATATACACTATATAAATATATACACTATATAAATATATACACTATATAAATATATACACTATATAAATATATACACTATATAAATATATACACTATATAAATATATACACTATATAAATATATACACTATATAAATATATACATTATATAAATATATACATTATATAAATATATGCATTATATAAATATATACATTATATAAATATATATTTCATAAATGTATATTATATACATATAAATGTGTATAACATAAAAGCAAATGTAAAATATGCAAGTACATATAAAATATAAAGATAAATTATCTACATGTTGGTGCTGAACTCTATCGACAAACTTCGGCAGATGGTTCGTAATAAATTAAAGACATTGAGAAGATAAACACGACGCATAAGCTAAGTCTGATCGTAAGTGGTGTAACCACCTTGGAAAGTGTAGTTGAACAAGATGTTTTTTTCCGGAACGTTGCCGAAACGAGCGGTAAGTGTCAAGAGTTTCTGGGTATTGCATTGTTACAGAACGAAGTACAAAATTTAAAAAAAAAAAAAAAATCTGCTCCAATTGCAACTTCCATCCATTAAAACTAAAGATGTGTTACAAATGTTATGCAAAAAAAATGTAATGAAAATTTATTATTTGTTGCTTTGTGTATGTTCTCTACGAATCACAACAAAAACGGTGTCCAGTGTTTCTGCGCATAATGCAGCCGTTTTCGAGATATGAAAACTTTGGTGAATTGTGTGTACGCCTGCAAAAATTTATGCAAAAAACAAACAAAAAAAACTTTTTATACAAGGGGAGGGGATGAATGGCGAACCCGGATACAGAGACCGAACGAAACACCGAAAATTTTAGTGGGAAAAAATAAATGAAAAAGTGACTTTTCTGCGCATGCTGGTCACATATAGTAGTAAATAACATTGTTACTCACTAGGCCACAGAATTAGTCATACTTTTTAAGTAATTGCGAAAATTATTTGTTTCCGTGGTAGTAAAATATACGTATTTTATAACAGCATACAGGTTTTAAGAACTGTTCATAATTTTCTATGGATTTTTGTTTACTTATGTAAATAAATGAGTAATCGTGAAAGAAATTACTGTATGGAAATTACGAAAATTGAATCTCGTATACAAGTTTATATACAGCGAATAATTTGTATGTTCTCGAATGCATACAGAACTAAACTTAATTAAGCATGTGATATTGGGAATAAAATTTAGAAGAATGTGATACTAAGTAACATCCACTCAAACACTGCAAAAAATTTCTATTATTTTCAGTTCAACTATAGGACAGTAGGTATAGGTTCACATAAGTTTAATGTAGACCTAGCCCGAGAAGCGAATGTGCAAGTTCCGTATTTCTGCAGGGTAAATTAATAAAATAGTGTCACACGTACATGTTTATTGTGCAGTTATGTTTACAGTATGTGCCGAGAGTCGTTGTTCTACAGGGTATGGAGGTGGTACCTTGTGTTATAGTTCATTTTTGTTCAATTTCTCGCATTCGTGTGGTCTTGAGTTTAGTTCTATGATAAGATTTTCTATCACTATAAAGACGTTAAAAAATTCTAAGCTTTTTTACTCGATTAACGTATTTCTGAACAACAACTTCTGAAGCCGAAATCTCGTACATTTAATTTCGGTGAAATATATTCTTATAAAATGCATAATTACGATTGTTTGTTTATAAAATTGGCTAATATTATCTAAGATAGTTGTTTTGTAGTTTTTCCACATTGACTTAAAAGCGTGTAAAATTCAACTGGTGGTTTTTAGCGTTTATTAATGCACCAACAATCTTTTAGGGAGTCATTTCAAGATTCGCCTGCGGACTATTGACGATTACATTTTGTCGCACTTTACCATTAGTTCAGTGACGAATAGCGATCTCGATCGATTCTAAGCGCACACCACAGAACTGCAACCCACAAGTGTTGCCATAGTCGAGTGCATGCGTCTAGTTAACTTTCTCAGCGACTGCGCCAGACATTCCTCTCCTATCCCCGAACCCCTATCACAATTTGTTCATGTTAGGTGAGGTTAGTTTCAAACTAGGCGGTTACTAGAAAAAGGACTTAAGTCGATATTTTAGAACGTCCCAAGTTGTAATATTTGGGCCCTACTTCTACCAACCCTGTCTTTAATACATGATTTATAGGCTCTTGTTTAACACACCAGATGCGCCACCTTAATAAATGCACAAAAATAAAAAAAAATTAAGATAAAATGTCAGTTGGTCCCTTCCCAGTGAAAAACTTTAAACGTAAAAAAATACTGCGCAATGAAACGAATACAGGTTTCTTATGTTAAAAAACTACAACTGAAATTAATATATGTAATTTGCATTGCCTTTACGCTCAATCGACGAGGATAAACGAATGCTGCCGAGTATTTCCGAGGAGCGGGAAATGTTAACGCTACCCAGACGCTCGTTTGCGATAGTTGCATGTACTCTCACGGCTGCTATTGTCGACCATCAATATCGAGCCGATAATATCGCGATAGTGACATATCACGGCACTCCACACAGCGAGAGAATCGATTCTCCGTCACCTTGTAAACTGAGCTTCCTGCGTATTGTGGTCGCGGTTGTGCAGTGGCTACAGCACTCGCCTTCCACCAAGAAGGTCAGAGTTCTATTCCTGGTGGAGTCAGTCCAGGGTCGGATTTATGCATCTAGGTCTTTTGAGTATCAGCGCCTTAGCAGCATTTCTTTTACGTACGGTAAACGTTAAGAATAACTACTCATCGAGTGCCGACCAAACTATTCATTTTGTAGGTATAGTTAAACAATGAAAAATGTTCCTATAGGCGTTAGAAGCAGTCGTACGTAAAGGAAATTGTAGTTTCATAACATAGAAATGTCCTGTGTTTCGTCATGTCAAGTAAAGTAGATTTGGTTTTGGTTAGTTTAAGATAGGTTAGGTTAAGTTAGTTGAGGTTAGTTTTTGTAAGGTTAGGTAACCTAACCTTACTTAACCTAATGAAAAATAGAAAACTTAATGGTAAAATAACCGAAATTAACCTAAACCAACCTAAAGTAACCTTACTTAACCTAATGAAAAATGGAAAACTTAATGGTAAAATAACAGAAATTAACCTAAACCAACCTAAAGTAACCTTACTTAACCTAATGAAAAATGGAAAACTTAATGGTAAAATAACCGAAATTAACCTAAACCAACCTAAAGTAACCTAACTTAACCAATGTAACCTAACTTAAAGAAAAAAAGGAAAATTTTGAAGTTATAAAACTATTTCCTTTACGTACGACTACTAACGTCCACAGAAACATTTTTCATCAATAAACTATAGCTCTTAATCAATAGTTTGGTCGGTACACGATGAGTAGTAATTCTTAATATTTACCTTACATACTTTCATACCACACCGCATTGAGCGAGGTAGCGCAACGGTATCACGTTGGACTGGTATTCTGGAGTACACGGGTTCCAACCCGCTCCGGCCATCCTGAGTTAAGTTTTCCATGGTTTCCCGAAATCACTTAAGGCGAATGCCGGGATGGTTTCTTAAAGGCCATGTCCGACACCTCTCCCAGCTCCTGTCCTTATACCGAGATGTTTGTCGCCGTCTCTTGTGACCTCGCTGTCGAAGAGACGAAAAACCCACTTATCTTGCAAACACGCGTACTTTTACCATATACAACGTACCTTTATTTAAAATTTCCTGGCTCTATTCTCTTGATATTTATTATATCAATAAAAGTAACGACGTGCTATTTAATTTCATTAACTAAAATGTATTTATATGTAAATAATTGTAATTATTTTTAAATTTATGTTGTTTAACGTGCCCTCGAACAGCACAACGCCTTACTGTGACACGCGGGAAGGAGGGGAAGGAGGGAGAGGAATCAGCCAGGCTCTGTTTAATTTATCGTCCCAGCACTCACCTGGGGTGATTTCGAAAACAGTGCAAAACCGAAATCAGGATGGCCGGAGCAGGGGATGGAACCCAGATCCTTCTGAATGCGAGGTTTGAGGGTTTTACCACTGCTGCACCACGCTGTCATAGTAATAATACAATTATGACTTTAAGGCCACGTGTTTTTATACTGGTTTTGCGAGTTTACGTTTTAAATCCTGACAGGGAGCAGACATCGCAAAACGTTACAAAGAAATGTTGGAAAATGTTTGCCCTATGTAGACTGATTTTTTTTAAACATAAGTTTTTACGTTTTTGTCTAATTATTGACTTTATTGAAATTTTATTATTATTAAAGACAATAACTAGACAAAAATATAAAAACTTATGATTTCAAAAAATTAGGCTGCACAGTGTAAACATTTTCCAACATTTCTATGTTACGGTTTTGTGATATCTGCTCACAGTCAGGATTAAAAAAAGAAAACTTACTAAAATAGGGACCCGTGGTCATAAATGTATTGGCCCCAACGAAAGGGCTTCAGTCACAAATTTGACGAAAACGAGTTAGAGCCAGGTAAATATTCCTTAGGGGTTAATACATCGTAATACACCAAAAGGACCTAAGTCAGAGCTATACGAAGCATTATGGCTGCTATGTGTATTTTATGAATCCCTACAGAAAGTGCCTCAGTCATTGACTGAACCTCTTTATGTGTGTAAATGCTACCTTGGAAATAACAGCGAGTTATGTGTATGTTGGCGTAAATGTTCCTTAATGTTGAAATGTTATGTTTTTTGAGTTGCCATTAATTCTTTGTATTTTTTACTTCATTCTTTATTTAATATGTCTTATACTAGTGTGCTAGTTTCATGTTACCAAACTGTATGCTTGGAACATAGAGTACGATTAGTAAGTAATACGTGAGAGTGTAATTTACTTTTTGTTTATTATCTCAAAACTATGTTCCAATGACTGAAGCCCTTTTTGTTGGGACCGATTCACATATAAGAGTTCCTCGTAGCTGGACGTGAACCCCTTATAAAGTGTCGCCCTGGCCGCGTGGCTAGTAGTACATCCAGCCCTGGGTCAGTCCCCGGATTTTCTCATGTGGGTGTCGCACTGGGCGACGCCACTAGTCGGAGGAGGGGGGGGGGATTTCTCGGGGATCTCCCGCTTCTCCCGCCCATTCATTCCGACGCTGCTCCATACCCACCTCATGTCACCCCTCACCAGAGCTAAACACCTAGATGTTAAGGCTTCTGCCTACCTCGGAGCGCGGCGGGAGCAAGGATAGGGTTTTACATGTTAAACTAAATTCCGTGTAGTTCAGTCACCCTTTGAGATATCGCTTTCGGATGTAAACCATTTTCTGCGTTGTTAAGAGGAGAATACTGCTACGTACACGAAAATGTGAAAATAATTTTATGAATACAGGGTTTCGAGTGTTTAATCGGCATGAAAACACCTCTTTGCTCATAGTTTTCAGGGTATTGATATAACTTGCTAAAAGATTCCGTAGCAGTGTGCGCCGTATCGTACTGAACAAAAAAGTCAGTGGTGGCATATATGTAGGTTTGAAAGTGACTGAGATATTTAGGAATATACTTTAACCTGTAACGCCCTATCCTTGCTGCCACAGGAGCTCTGAGGTAGGCAGAAGCCTTAAGTGCTGGCCGAATAATTTCCAACCTCATTGCTGCATATTTGTGTATTGCGTCTGAGAACAGCGTTACTGAAACAGTCTTATCGACGCTTGTACGTCGCAACGATAATCGATTCGTTAAGGTACAGCAGCCTACACTCTGCGACAGTTTAACGACAGGCCGATATCTCCAGACAGTCATCTTGCGTAAGTTCATAGTGTCTTCCTGTCCGTTACGATATACTCTCGTGGGGGGGGGGGGGGGCTATTCGATTCCAGAACAATGCCGAATTGAGGGTAACGGCGTGTACACAATTGGATAATTTAACATTTGAATTTACGTTTCCGTTACTTCAAATATTTCGTCAATATACAGTACATAACGTAAATTTACAGTAACGAACAGTTTAAAAAATAATGAAAATTTGTTTTTGAAACGAAAATGTTGTGATATATGTCATTGTATATTAGTTATAAAACCATTCACACATATTAATAAAATAAGCCCAATTATTATTTTTTTTTCGTTTACAATATTTTTCAGATCATAAAGAACGCTATCTACTGACGCGTCTTACTGTTAATTTACGAGTTTTTTTCTCCAACGCCATCAAAACGTTTTTCGAGTAGACTTAAGACACACTTGTTACACATTTAATTACATCCCAGTACTCGAGAACAGAAAGATAATCAGAAATAGAAAGTTTTCATTCAAACCAACATAATCAGCCGATTATTTGTGAACAGCAATCTTGACTTTGACTTTAGGTTTTCAGTTTCTACGCTTTTATTTTCAGATCTTAATCACAAATAAACTGACTTGCTATGCCTGAATTTGAAATATTAGTTTCATATTTTTTTAAAACTAAACAGTGTTAACAACTAGACGAACAATTTAAATACGTTGGATTGCTTTGCCTTTACCTTAAAACTACAATAATATTTTCGTTCCAACTCAACATTGAGTAAGAATGAAGGCTGTAATTCCGTTTACAAAGGGTGTGAAAAAGTTTACAACCTTCCAGTTCGCAAATATTGGATGAAAACGAAAGCCGTCTAACTTTCTCCACCAAACATGTCCGCGATATTGTGGTTTTCGTGATGTCACTAACAACCAACTTTATGTGAACAACTATATTTGAAGCGATCGTAAGGAAAAAATTGGATAGCATGACATGGGCTGAAGAAAGCAAACCATAGTTTAAAATTGAAATTTTGTTCCTAAAAAAAGTGTTTACAAGACCACTTAGTACACAAATTTGGCAACATATATTTCTCGTATACATTTTATCAACTTTCCTGCATTAAAAGAACAAGTATCCAAATGGCCGTAATGTTATTTCGTCCTGTATAAATGAAAAAAACCCGATACCTTTGTTATACCGTACATCTACATGTCAATGAAAGAAGATACATGTTTTTCTCGCTCCGTGTGTGGCAAAAAGTAACGTTAACAAACGTATCTCGTATGGCTCGACTGTGCAACGTAAACGAGTAAAGCCCGTGCTACATTGACAGTAAAGTAGCCGTATAAAAATAACCGTAACCGCACCGTAAGAAATAAGACAGGTTTCTATCCCTGTTACGGTCTTACGGCGGCTAAGTAGCGGTACGGTGTGTTGTAGCATGCATCTCTCAAATGTGTTTGTTCAATTTTAACGGTTATTTCTTACGGCGAATCTAGCACGCCTTTAGAGAACATTTTTAAACTACATGAGTATACTAATGTATGTATATCACAAGTATATCGTTAAAATGCGTGACTCACTACTAAAGAATGACGCCCATAACGCGGCCGCCTACCTCACGCTTCAATTGCATTGCAGTGTGTTCGATAACAGTTTTTTTAACGAAAATATTCCACATGTGCCCATTGTGCCAACGTACTAAAAGAAAAACCTCAGACAAGGTCGGAACCTCATTGTTAAGACACCACGTTCACTAGAAACATCGTTTCTATGCCCGCCAACATGTCTGAACCGGTCTTTTCAGACTTACGTACTTCTAAATGTACTAACAGGATGTTTGTGAAACTCAAATTGTGACCTGCAATGAACTTACTTGCAGACTTTCCACCAATGAAATTATGTGGTCACCACTCGAAGTCCCGTAGTAAAAACCGTTCGGCGGGAAGCTTGCACGCTAGTTCGGCGCTTGGCTCGTTGAGGCGACGCGGCATTTGATGCGCGCTTCAAGGTCGACCTTACTGCTCCGTCGCTTTTGAGCCTCTCGCGCGCGGGTAGGCGGCCCCCTTAAAGTGCGTGGTAGATAAATAAATTCTGAAAACATCTATTGATTTCTACTTTTTTTCGAAGCCAATATGGATAAAATACTCAATGATAATCCTATATATAGGTAATTGCCAACTTTATGAGTAAGTATTTATCCAGAACTGCTAATTCGTTACGCGTGATCTCTTGCGCCGCAGTTAAATGCACGAGGTTCCGGCGTCAGAGATTGTGCCTCAGAAGTTCGCAGCACTGGAAACAATAATTATGTTTAAAATGTTGGCTACAACTACTGTCTAGGATTACTTTTGTTTAATTTTCGCAAAATGGCTTCAAGAAATCTACAGTTATAGATTAATGTTTTTAGCGTTGAATTACGTACCACGCCCTCTTAATGTGGCTGCCTGGGTGTGGACGCATTTGGCGAGTTTTAGGCCTGGAAGTGTGGAAGCAGTAAGGACGAGAAAGCACGCGCCTTACAAATAACTCTAGCTTCTATGGTCAAGACGTTTAACTGGCATGCAGTCTTTTCGCCAACAACTCGCCTCTATTGAGACATTATGCGGTGACCGTATCATTTTATGACGCGATATTATAGATACATGTGTACATACAGGCCTATTACGTTTTAAAAGAACCTGCACCAAGATTTCAATACCTATACATTACTGCTCCAGCCTAACCTCCTTGACAGTCTTCAGACATAAGACAGACCAAGTACTCTCTCGCAGCACTCCCGCAGTCTCACGCTTCTCGCCAATTCTTCACAGTCTCCAGTTTGACACTGTTTGGCGGCTTAAACTCTCATCTCTGACGCGGAAATTATTAATTTTAAAACTATAACTATGCAGTCGCCTGGATTACTGACAATGTGCCTTTACAAAACATTAATTTTACCACTGTGCGATTTTTGTACTTAATTGTCTCCAGGTGTAATTTGGTTTTCATTAATTTGGAAGAGATCATTATCCTCCCAAATTTTAAATTTTATTAATAGCTTGTGGTTCGTATGTGACGTGCGTAATGCAAGAACTGTATTAAGCTATGCCCCTACTGTAATACTTCGTAATAAATGTACCCAACGTCGTAAGAGAGGAAGAAATTAAGAAAAATTATGTATGGTGAGACACACTGGCTGTCTCGGGAGAACACGGTATGAGCTTCAGTGCTAAAAGAATTAGTTTAAAATTGTACATTTCTCAAAGCCATTTGCATAAAAAAGAACATAAATATTCGACAATAGTGTTTTCCAACTTTCTGAGAAGATATTTTTCTTATGTAACGTATTTTTGAAGAACAATCTCTGAGACCGAAATCTCGTACACTTAATTGCGGCGAAAAAGTTCACGCTTAACAAATGCATCATTATGGGAAAATGTTTTCTTATAAAGTTGGCAAAAATCTAGGGTTTTGATTTTGAAGTTTTTTCATATTGACTTTCAACAACATGTAGAAGTCAATTGGAATTTTCGGCATGTATTTATCTATGATGCTGAAAACCACGTAGTCATAGCAAGAGCAACATATTAAATAAATTATACTCGGCGTAGCTCAGCAACATCTCACGATATGAGGGCAAAGCCGTTTTGTGCACTGAAACAATTGCTTTGGCAATAAAAATGTGGGTTGTGTGTGTTTTCGAGTGTTTTTCGGGAACGCAAATACTAATATGTTCACAAGTTTCAGGATATTTAAAGCATACCGAGAGAAAAATTGGTTGATTCAACCAAATATTTGTTTATTTAAGTGCAACCAACGTTATAGTGTTGTTTTAAACAAATATTTAGTTGACAGCCATTTTTGTTAAGTCACCAAAGCAGTCTTGTTATTTCATATTCTCATTTAGTTTAAATAACTAAACCAGATGTTGAAACAATAATTCAACATTGTTGATTTAACAAAATCCGGCATTCAACTTAATATTTGTTTGAATAAACACTACATCGTTGGTTGCACATATTCAAACAAATGTTTGGTTAACTCAACAAATCCTTTTTCTCAGTGTACCGCCAAAAGATAATATAACACAACGTAGGCCAGAGTATGCAGAGCATAGGGAAGCTCTAAATATTCGCGTTTTGTTTTGTACACAGTTTAGAATTCATACAACTGTACATGCGTACAATACATTTCAATCACATGCAAGGAGACCTTGAATATGTCTGATGTAGATTGCCAATGAGAATGGGTTCCATGTGAACAGCGCGCTACGAATTATGGGAGAAAATCTCAGTGCGAGTATTAAGGCCCTCTCACACGATCAAACATTTATTGAATTCGATGTATTGATTTCAATTTATTGAAGATCAGGACGATTCAAGAAACCTGATACAATAAACATTATACCACTTGAAAATTTCACACACAATTTATAAACTAATGATGCACAAACCGAAAATTGTACGTATTTTATAATTATCTGCTAAACCAACAAGAAACAAATATATTTGGGTTAAACCAATACTACATTATATTTCTTATTATTTCTGTACATATTGCACAAGATAAATATTTCGCGTTATTGTTAGTATGGTTTAGTTCGTGTACAGAACTCGGGGATATTTCAATTAATATTGACATAAAAACCCTATATCTGTTCTTAAATATTCTGATTTAAGAAAATTTCAAACCCGTTCGAAACTCAGATCTTTGACGAAACTCAAGACAATCAATACACTGAAAGACAAAATGGCCGCAGTTATGACGTCAGCATGGCGTTACATGCACCAAGAAAAAAATTTTGTTGGTGCAAACAAAATTCGTTCGAATCAACCAAATCATCTGTTGGTATAGGAGCAATCAGATATTTGTTTGCTCGTACCAAATTATTTTGTTACCATGATTTGTTTGAGGAAAATGGCTGTATTTTGTTAACAGTAAAAAATATTTAGCTGGTGATAAAAATATTATGTTGGACATATTGCACATGCAATATTTTATGAACTAAATAAATTATATTTTATAAACTTAAAAACTTTGGAAACTAAAAAAAAAACTATGAATGTCCCTCTTTCTATTTATGTCCTAACCAACTGAGCTACGAGTGCTTCGGTGAAATAAGTTTGTTATTTGTATAGGAATAGTTAATATTATATAACGATTGTACTGCTGTATTTCAAACATGTTTGTCTTCCGTCTGCGAGAAGGTAAACGACGTCAAATAATATTATTTAAATTACCGCCGTCCACCGCAAACAAAGAACGAGACGTGCAGCTGCGGAGATTTTCAATTTTATAGCATTTTATTTCGTGATCAATCGAATTAGTCGCTTTGAAATTGTTACAGCTAAAATGAAGATCCTTTAATTATGCTGATAAACAGTTTAGATGCCCTACATGTCGCTCAAGCGTATATTTTGAAAGTTGAGGTATACAGTGTTCGCCATCTTGTCGCTCACGCGCACCAGTCTGCCATCTTCAGCAAGTCAACCAAATAGATATAGTTTCGCCAACAAAATCATTTAGTCCATCGAAAAAAATTGTTGGTTCAAAGCACATCACTTATATCTAACAGTATTACTTTGTTGTCAAGTTGTAACGAGTTGTTTGTTTACACAAAATATCTATTCGACGTCCTATAGTAACCAAATTATATGTTTGGCCCTTGGTCGAGGGAAATAATTAAATTTGTTTGGAGGACTCGATGCTTGGTCTTGCCAACAAAATATTGTTTAGCTGAAGCAAACATCACCCAGACAAATATATTGAGTGCAATGAAACAATTCTTTCTCTCTGTGTAATAGTAAAAAAAATAGAATTCAATAAATTTTAAAGAAAATTGAAACGAAATTCGATGGAGTCAACGAGCCTGAGTGGAGGTTATTTAAAACACACCGTCAATCTGAGTACAGTGAGATGACGTCAGTGACATGGAAAATCACCCTCGCTCGAAGCATAGTATCGACGGATGACCTCTGACCTCTGTTCTGTCCCGTGAACTTGAGGTCGAGCCGACAATGTGCCGTGTCTCGCCAACACCACCCCTGGCGCGCATTCAAGTTGGCAACCCCGCGGGGAATTAACCTCTGCCACTACAATGCTGCCAACTTGAGCGCGAGTGTGTGACGGATACAAAACGAATCGGTATTAACTGCCCAGATGTTCAACTGTACTCACTTTCCACTGGTGCGTTCGTTTAACCAATAACGGAGAAGAAATACTATCTTTCATTAACCACCAATTAAAAAAAAGATAGAAAGAGTAATCAATATAAATTTAAAATCCTAAGCAACCAATAGTATTAAACACTTTTATTGGCAGTTTTTAAAAAACTCTGAACAATAACGCTTCGTATCTGCCATCCACCACCGAGCAGTCTTAATTATCTGACCGAATGTTCAACTGTCCGAAATGTCAAAACCGAATAGTCTTCAACATTTGCACAGCTGATGGAAACTATATCCGCCAGATGAATCAGTACAACAGCTGAACATTAGTCTTAGGAGCTGTTATCCTGAAAGATACGAGACACTCGTATTTCCCACTGGCTGAAAAACATAAAACATACGGTGCGTGTTTGTTAGAAGAGACAGTTGAAGTGGCGGATTCGCTTCGTACTTATTGGCCAGGAAGGAATAGAGGAAGAACCTTGGAAGTTTCGATCAGTTGGACAGTTGATTTACTGCCGTTATTTTCACTGGTCGCATCGAGGTCACCATGTGCCGAGCATTAGTCAGAGACCAAGGTTTTCATCGATGTGGACCTTAGATCACACCAAATAAAATACTTAAACAAATATTAGTGTTGGCCTATGGTAGAAATATGTAACACAAGCATGCCATCAAAACTCCTAGAAATATTTCATTGTCAGCACTTTTTCTTTGTTATAAATACATTATCAAGGTCGCTGCGACTTCACCTTCAGCTGCCTTCACAACGAACAACTTTGATGGTCACACAAAAACACGTTTAAAAATCGATGCCAAAAACAAACATACACGAGATTAAAGAAAGAAATTCTAAAAATGTTGGTGTTGTTCAAAATTTGTTGGAACATTTTGATTTGGTAGCTATCAAATTTTAAGTTATTAACAGCCACATAGCACAAAGTCACAGAGAATTCATTGCACGAGAGTAGCGCCTGAGTGTTTTGTTAATCACTGTCACAGCTGGATGTTTAGTAATTAGTTTAATACGATTTAATTGGAATTCCGTAAATTACATCATACTTAGCAGGGTAACCTGAAACTAAATATGAACCTAGCAAACACGTAACAAAATAGCCGGAATATGAGAGCAATAATTACATACAGGCGGGTCAGAAACATTACTAAATATTTGAGGCGGCCGTGGATTGAATTACACAAATATAATGGAACTAAGGTTTTTACAGCACACAATATAGCTAGAAGCCTGCAATTATAGCGTTATTATCTGACATCATACTACAAGTTACTGTATATACCCCTGACTTCTGATGTTATCAGACAGTTTGTGTGGTACGCCTAAAAAAACTTCTCGACCAATGACAATGTCAACCGTAAAATACCTACTAACCTTTAATGTGGGTACACAAAGATATTAAGTCCCGGAGTCTGTAACATATTAGGAATGTGTTCGGGTGATATAGTCAGTGGATTCCAGCCAACCGCAAAATAATGACGCGAAATTTTCTTGTCTTTAACAATAGCAAGTTACATTAAAGCCTTAAACTAATATAAAGTAGTGTTTCATACAAATAAGAGACTGCCGTTTTCCTGTTTACCATAATATCAGCGTCACAATGAACACTGCCTAAAAAAAAAAACACGATCGTTTTTAATTCAACAATCGACAACGTGCAACATGGGCGCAAATCGAAAAGAGCGGATCTGTAGCTTGTCATTTATCAAGCTTGTGTAAATATTCGCAGCAACGCTATATCAATGTCGTCTAATTGAAAAGCTACTATCGTGTGTAACCAAACACTGCACATTTACTAACGGCGTTCTCGATAGAATGCAGAGGTTTGTCAATCTCAAAGATGGCGTCCCTTAGCAGTCCGAGATAATAACAGGCAGCGTAAAGCTCGTAAATTTCACAAGAAAGCTATAACATGCGTGCGTGCCATATATATTACACATTAATTTTTGCTCGTTTTACACTTAAGTTAGAGAGGGTTGTAGCCAGAGGTAGGCACTTTGGACTAAAACTTGTTTCTTAATTCTTTCTGCGATGTATATTAGTTTTTATTTATACTTGAACAAGAGCAGATATCATTAATCTGTTTGGCAGTTTTGGTTAAAATGGTTTTCACGGTGTCGGCTAGTGTTTTCAAGACAGTAAATACTATGTTTTTTCTGATTGTTTAGTTAACAAATTTTCGTCAATTGTCCTACTAGTCCAAACATTATAATTTCTGGTCTTGCAAAAATTACCTATACGCCAAAAACAACCCATTTTTAAGAAAACTGCCAAACATATTTGAGATATCTGCAAGAACGAGTGTTTCCGCCAAAAATAAGTATGTTCTTGTAACTATTCAAAAATCAAAATGTGAATATTTTTTAAATTCAGTTATTAGAGAGTACTGAATATTATCGTACTAAAAATTATAAACGTTACTGTTTCCCTTTTTATGATTTTTGTGGTTTAAGTCCCTTATTTTTCTAAATTCATTTTAAAATATTTTACTGGAAAGTAAAGTATACTACCACCCAGTGTTATATAACTAAACGTCCGCTAATAAAATATCTACTCAGTCATAAAATCCCACCGAACTATGATGAGTAGTTTAGATACTATCGACGATTGATTATTCCAGTCGTTCGCTCTACATCTTAAGCCCAATGCACACGGTTATCTTTTTTGAACAAGAAGGTGAACACCTTGTTCAAAGCGACTTGCATTGTGTGAATGGCCGACTTGTATGCAAGTATCGTGCATGCAAGATCTTGCATTCTAGCTAGAATCATTTAGAGGTGGTTCTAATTTTCATGCACCTTCTTGTGCAAGTCGTTTGTTTATATTTTCATGTGGCTCGTTTACGTACGTTAGTATATTGTAAATAGTATTTATCTGAGAGTAGAACACAAATTGAAGCCTCGTGTTGGCACAAAACTTTATTTTTCAGTTTATATTATGTAAATAACTTATGACTCTTATAATTTTAAATGACAAATTCCATATCCTTTTTATAGTAAGAAAAATCACAAAATTAAAAAAGTAATATAAAAAACAAAAAAAGCCTCGTATTTCTAACCTTATTTGGCATATAGGCACATTCAAGCTAGTACGCAAGAACTACCGTGTGTACAGTACGTTCATGAAGTATGTATACAAGGGAGTGTAAACTTTCTTGTTCACATTTTCGTGATCACCTTGATGTACAAGAAAGAGGCCCGTGTGTATTGGGCTTTACCTTACCATACACCTTAACGTTGACCTATCTAACCTGCAGTGGAATTAATCTTAATTGTAGGGCTTAGAAACAGTGGATTCACAGAGAAAGATGACTTAATAATGGCATTCTACCCTTGTCGGAAGTGTTTGTTTTCTTTCCGTACCTCGGTACGATGGGCATGCACATTGTTGCAATATTGCCTGGCAAGCCGGACAGCAAGACGTCCGAGCGGCAATCAGGTCAGCGTTGGGAAACCACGGAAGACACAACTCATCTCCCCCCTCGTAGTTGCACAATATCGAGGACAAGCACGCCGATATATGGCGTTGTTACCAAGCCAACGGGTCGGTCTGTCGTCTGTCGTCGAGCGGTCGTCCTCCAGCACTCATCAAATCAACAGCAGTGCGGTTCTCCGCCGGGGACTCGGGATCGAGCCCCGGCGGGTGCGTGCTCGTCCGTCGATGCCGTCTCCTCATCAATCCAGCTTCGGTAAGGTCGTCAGATCTAATAATGTGGCAGAAACTCTCAACTTAACATAATACTTAATAATCAGTAATATTGCGCTCCCCTCCTAATAAATAGATCACAATGTAACCTATTTTGTATTCAGAGTACCGGCCATTGTAGTATAGTAAATGTCCGTTCAACCATAACTGTCTCTTAGTCCTTTAACCCTAAATAACATCTAAATAAACCCACAGTGTAGCTACCATCTGAGTGAAACCCCCCAGCTAATAATAACGTAAGAACCCCCAATATAATAACGACTTACAAAAAAACCATTTTGTAACAATGGTGGAGGCGCCGGGTAGGTCCTCGCCTCTCACAGCCAAGCCACCATCCCCCCAAATTAATCAACTTAAAATTAAACAAATTGTTAATTTAATTAATTTCCCCACCCACCCACCTGTAAATTCTAGTATAAATATCAAGTCAAAACTCCAATGGTAGATTTTTAAATTTATCCCGTAGCAAGCAATTCTAAATCAGCCTCCATCCTCCAATTAATTAACTTTGAGTAATTGAATTAATTTCCCCACCCACCCACCTTAATGATAGAGTGTTTAAATTAATTCCATAGCAAACAAATTTAAATCAGCCTCCGTCCCCCAATTAATTAATTAATTTTGATTAATTGAATTAATTTCCCTACTCACCCTACCAGTATAATTCCTTATAATATTAAAATTTCTGTTGAAACCAATTGAAATTAACATAATAGTCAAATCTTCTACTTGAGTTGTTCTTAAAACAGAAATTAAATGGTTCAATCATGAAATAAATTTTGAGATTTAATAATACAGTTACTATAGCAATTTAAAACAATCAAGTAAATTTATTGCAAAATCTTTTTATATAATTTTAGTGCATTCATATCTTACTTATTCCTCTGTGTGTGCCGTAATTACGTAATTTCGTTAGAAAAGTTAATAACCGCATTCAGCATTTAATATAAAATTTAAACATGTATTAAGTTTAAAACACGTTTAATATTTCGTACCATTCATTTTGTCGCTAATACGAGTCATGTAGCTGTGAATGTAGTGCCCGTTGTATTTTTCACAATCATTTAAATGATTTTAAACTTTACATGATATTATTATTTCGCTGCCATACGGAAGCAGAGTTCATACAGTAGCTTCTTCAGTTCGCGTGCACGCCTGCACACACAGCAGTGCGGCGGCCCACTTACAAGGAATTCGCAACTAAGCTACACGGCTACCAACTTAGTCGAGCGGTGATGCGAGCCAGGTTTACAAACTTAACCTTACGTTACCGTATCATGTATTAGAATCTTGTTTAGTTATTCTTTCCACTTTACATCATTTCATTATCCTTTCGCTATCACTTTCCCAAGAGATATGAGGCAACACAAGTACTAAGAATGAGAGTCGTTATGTTCATTCAGAACTGTGGTCCAGGACTTAGCCAATCTTGAGGTAGCAGACGTAAAACATCTGTTACAGCAGCAGGTATGATTGATATGACGGGTGTTAGAACTGTGAGTGAGTCCTCACCATTAGGAGATCCCTTCTTCTCTTTTAGTTTCTTTTCGATTTGCGCGTCCGGCGTGCGAATTTGGTCTCTGCGGGTAGAGGGACCGCCCTTTTGCTCTACTGGCCGAGCTGGCAGTAGGAGCAGTTTGGACTTTCAGCTGTGGGTCCATGATTGCGACACAGTTGATCTTTGGTCAGTTGTACCTGAGTACGACTAGTCTTCGATCCCCTATGGTGAGCTAGAGAGCCGATTT
>PNEQ01084672.1:0-17389 GCA_003012365.1 Medauroidea extradentata
AAAAACCATTAAATACACGTCTGAACGTTGCACGTGTGATTTATGACAACATATGTACAAATCCCTATCTCGACTTGAACTTTTTCAGATGGTGAACTATATAGTTCAAATGAACTGCATCCTAAGAACAGTTCACTTGTGTGAATAGTTCTGAACGATCTAGGTCTGCCAAATGAACTACATTTCCCATCACTACTGGCGACAGAGGTAGGCAAGCCCACCAGCCCGCAGCTCCTGTAAGCACACTGCGGGGCCCTAGCCTGCTCACCCCGCGGCCCGGGCGTGCGCATAGCCTCGCTTTCCGCCGGCTGCGTTTTACCCCATTCGTCTGTCCTACTCGTGAACTCAAGTCACCGTCAGACGTCAAACGGACACTTTTTTTTTACCGACATTTAGGAACGAGTTGCAAGAAAATACGTCTAGAATTTCCCAGGTTACCCCCTTTTTTCTAAGACCTTTACATAAACGTTCAGAAGAACATGCATTAAAATTACTATACACAAGACGATAACACACAACACAGCGCAGACTAAAATCACAATAACATTACGAACACATAACAGTACGTATGGAAAAAAATTTCAGACAGTACTATATATACCAATTCAACAGCCGCACAAACGTCCCATGTAAACTTCTGTAATTGTGAGGGCTATGATCCTGCGGGTACGAAGATGTTCTGTGGAACGAGGGCTGTCACGAGTACTGAAGACCTGTTCTATACATGCCCAGAGAGAGACAGGTCTGGAGAACTAGCTGGCCAGAGGATTTTACGCACACCTTGTAAAGGCGCGCTGTTTTGCAAGCAGGAGGAGATTATCCAGACGGAAACAGTGTTGAACGTTCTGGGTGTACGGTGCGCTGTTTACAGTTCGCCGTGAAAGTGCGCAAGTAGAATGGACAGTTAGAAAGTAAAGCTTTCAAGACATATGTTTTGATGGTGATAAAACACTGCTGTGTAACATTCATGCTAAAATAAAAAAATTGTATGAAAACAAGAAGTTGTAGCCTTTGGCTCGTAATCCTGTCCCCCATGGTCGGGTCCCTGTATCCTAGCTTGATGTGCCTCTGCCATTATACTTGTACCTTATCATGCTCTGTACTTGTCTTGCTATACTATGACAGTTACTTCGTTCAGGCCCGTCGCAACTAATTTTGCAGCCTTGTGCAAAACATTCTTATCGCCGCCCTGCTACAAGAATAGGAAGCAGCAAAATTTGGATAAAATAAAGTAACAAACATATTAGTTAATCAGTTTTATTTACAAGTTAAGTAATATTTTGCAAATAAACTGAATCAAGAATCATACTACAGGATTTTAATTTTAAAATTTAATGAAAATACATAGTCTCAAATATGTTTCCATCCGTTGCCCCAACTTTTCTGCCGCCCTCTGCACTTGCACGGTTTGCACCCCAGTTACGCCGGCCCTGACTTCCCCTGTACATCAAAATACACTACACTGTTTTTAGCAATCCCCTCAACTCTTTTATGGTTTGCTATTTTATGAACTGGAGCTTTTGGCCAAGAGTTTCAGGCTATAAGCGACATTACCCATAAAAAAAGCTTACCACCAAGGTTCTAGATGTTGGTAATATGTACAGCTGTTCCACACGATAATCTGCGTGTGTCGCTTACCTGGCAGTTGGCGCTTATGTAGACGACCTTCATCAGCACCGAGTCACGATCTGCTTACTGGCGAACATTCCTTTAGATGCTGAGGCCGGTGACCAGTAACTTACCCACTACGAATGATAGAATGACGTCTGAGTTGGAGGCTAATTACCATGTCACTTCCTGCTGAGTCAGGCAGTCTCCCAGATAGCAAAATCAGCTTGATTCAACCTTGAATCAAGCTTGCAGCAAGTCTGTCATGTCAAGCCATAAGCTTGAATCAACTAACTAGTCTCCACACGACAAGCCTGCAGCAAGCTTGCCAGGAAAGCCTGATGCAAGGTTGCTGCAAGCTTGCCTTGTAAATGGCAAGATACAGCTTGAATCAAACTTACCAAATAGGGATTGTAATGGCAAGTCTAAATCAAGTGCAGGCTTGCCACAAGCTTGCATGTTATCAGGATGTAAATTTGATGGAAATATTGCGTAAAACATCTAAATAGTGCAGAAGGAAAGGGAAGTTGTTTTATCACTGGAACTAACTGTAAATGTATTAAATTTGATTTGTTGTCCTGTACAATTAATATTTCATTATTATATGTATAATATTTTGTTTTCAAAAAGTGATTTATAGAAGAAAGTTATTTACAAACTCAAAAATTATTATTTTAATGTAAACACATTTGTCATGTATTACGTTACATTTAGCATTGGAATAAAGCATAGGCCTCTAGGTTAAACAATTAAATATGTCTATAGAAAGTTGAAGTACTCACAGGCTGGTACATACTTCTTGACAGAAACACACGATGAAAGAAACGAACACAAAGTGGCGCAACTTTGTATTTGTCTCTTTCATCTTGTATGTAACATTTAGCATGTTTAATTACGGGCACCATTATTCCTACTTGACAGTCTCACTGATTATCATTCTATTTGAGTTCAACTACTAATATCGACAAGTGCAGACAGTGTTCCATCTAACTTATTACTGACCAGTAATCTAGTCAATGCTGCTTCTCCGTTCTGGACAATGCTGTGACGTCGATGCTTGTGGAGAACGGGCGGTTCATCCTTGCGCACTGTGATCTAATTCCGGCTTCAAGCAGTTGGCTGTGGACGGTAAGATCACTAACTTACCACCACTGCGATCCAGGTTCAATTCCCGATTTTCACAAGTGGGAAATATGGTAGACGTTGCCAATAATTCGGTGAGTTTTCTCTGGGTACTTCTGTTTCCCGCATCTTTGAATTCCGCCACTGCTCCATCTCACCTTACATCATCCTCACAAAATGTAAGCACTCCACTTTCTGCAGCCACTGTGTAATATTAGTTAAGGCTCGGCATCAGTCGCCATATTGAATTGTTTTATTTTTCACTCTTATGAAATTCTGAGAAAAAAAATGTAAAATTTGCTATTATAATATCAATTCTATTTGTCTTGCACTACAATAAATGCACTGCAGTTAAACTTTTAACATATATTTAAGTCACAATTAGTACAGCAATTTTTTGAATATTCTTAATTTGCTACACTGATTGTGGCTTAAATATACATTAAAAGTTCAATTGCGATGATTTTATAGTAGCGCAAGGTTAATAGAATAGATATTATAGCAGCGAATTTCACATTTTTCATCTCAGAATTTCATAAGAGCGAAAAATAAAATAATTCAATGTGGCGACTGATGCCTAGCCTTAACGTAAAATGTGCCGCACATCTAGTGAGATTCTGTGCCACATGATGGCAGCATGAAATTTATTCCATCAATAACCCGAAAACCTGTGGATGGATTTGAAATCTGAAAATTGAATTGTACATCGGAATACCATAAAAATGTTAATTATCATAATGTAATATATGTCATAGTTTCAAATGTTGCTATGTCTTGTGCCATTGATTACAGTGGTTTATTGAATGACACAATTATTGCAAGAAACTTTGATTTTGCTGGCGTGTCTAATATTAAACCAACTGAGGTTAATACAGCTGTTGGTCATCACGGATGCTAGAAAGAAATAATTCATAATTTTGACTTTTTATCAAACATTGATAAACCTTTTTGACTGGGGTTTATAGCAAAAAAATGTCTATAGTTTATTTCTAACTGTGTGTCAAACTCTTAACAATACTGTTATCTGTTAATACACATAGTAAAATCCTAGCCACAGATGCTAAATAATTTCAATGAAATACCACCACTGAGATACTTAAGATAATCTTACATTAACTCAAATAGTCACTTGTAATTTTTTAAAAAATAATGGGTTGTTTCATTTCAGTTTAGCTTATTTAGACAATTAAGTAAGTATGAAATGCAAATAAAGCTTCCCTGTGTTATGGTAAAGGTACCCGGAAGTACCTCAGTACTCTTCCTTTCACTGTGGATTATTTAGTTTGTGTGACTAGGATAGTTCCTACTATCTGTACAAACTAAAATCAGTTTCATGCACTCTTGTGTAAACAATAAAATCAAGAACGTTTTTATTTGTGTGAATTGAAATTTCTTTTCTTTAAAAGTCAGTGTTTGGCACATGTATCAAATTTAATTTTTTTTTTTTCCAGATTGTCTCTAGGACAGTACTATTCAAACATTCTTGGTTGTTTGATAAATGTGACAGCAATAGCAACTGTATTATTTTTTTTACTCTGGGAATATTAATCCACAAAATGATAAGAATACATTTCCTAACACATTCTGTGGTCAAAGTGTTTTCAACAACTGATTGAATGTAGGCCTATGCTGAAAGTTATGGGTATTATAGAATAAAGTTAAAATGACAGACTAAGTTAAATTTTGTGAGGAAACATAATTAAGGCAAATATGTTCAGTTATATCATAACCAGAGGTATATGTTTTGGTACTGTAGGCAATATTAACAATATGCTTCGCTTTTCGAAAAACATCATCACACTCACTATATTGCATTATTAGATAAATACATCTGTCATCTTGGCATAGAAATAGCACATTATATGGGACTGTAGTACTACTACTAATTTGAACTAAATAATTAGTCATATGGTTCCAAAAATCCAAACATTATTTTCGATATTAGAAAAAAATGCACAGCAATGTGTCGGAAATCGATTTCCTCGCAGATTGCAGCCACGAGCTGCTGTGTCCAATTCACAACTGGCATTGCCCCTGGTTCGTGGAAGAGGGTGTGGTGATAGCAACTCTAAGGAAGCAAGGTCTCGTGCCATTCATTCCCACCCTTGAAAACTGGTTTGCTCCCCCTGAACGACACAAGGAGCACATGGCACTGGGAGAGGGTAGAGGAGTGACAGAGAGTATGTGTTACAGACACACTCTAGTTCTGTCTTTATTCAATGACGTCACTAACTGAAATTAAACCAACTATCAAATAAACAGATTTGAATAACAAATACGGCAGTACCTTTGGCAAAGTAACTCATCTTGAAGTGGCAATTTAGACCATAGGAATATGATTTCTTGCAGTTAAATTTCTCTGACTAAAATCACATTCTATTAATACATGTAGATACATCTTTGCTACCTGAAAATACTAAATTAATTTGTGGCGCAGACAGAGTACGCTTTCCAAAATAAGCAGTTTGTAAGTGAAAAAAAAAAAATGTAAAAAAAAAAATAATAATAATAATAATAATAAATTTAAAAAATTTGATGGCTTAAAATCCCTATAACTTACATTTCAAATAGATAATTTTAAATTAAAAAAGTACAATGTAAGTAAAGAAGTTATTAATCAATGATCAATCGAAACAAACATAATATTTTTCTCTAATATGACTTACATAAAGTAAATGATAAGATTAGGGAGAAAAAATGGAAATTTAAAACATTAACCAATTTTAAATATTACAAAGAATAATCAACAAAAAAAATACAAAACCACAAATTTGACTGCTTGTCTAATTATTTTGGCCAGGTCCATTTAAGCCTACGATGCCTTTACAAAACCAGTAGCTGCCCCATTCTTTCATTTGTCTATTGCTTGATCAATAAGATGTTTTGAGAACTGTATGACATTTTCGGAACTAAGTTTTATGGAATTCCGATAAATCTCAGTATATTTACGTCATCAGCATGGGCGTGCCTGGCAGAGGAGGGGGGGGGGCGGCATGTTACCCTCAAAAATTATGTAGAAATAAAAATAATATATGTAAAAATATTCGTACTCCTACCAGCAGTATATTTAAAGTTAATACATAAAAACTGCTTAAATAGCATCTATTTTACATTTTGCAATCTAAACTTTCCCAGGAGAGGAACACCCCAACCCCTTTTTTTTAAAAGAGGTGATCAACATATCGGCCTATGGATATACTTCTTCCCCCACCCCTTCCCCCCCAAAGATTAACTGCCGCACACGCCTATGGTCATCAGTAATTTGCAGCAGTACAAAAAAGGATACTTTCTTAATACATTAAAAAAATCACAGTCAAACTGACATTTGCTGCAACGGGGTTTCTCTAATAGAAAATAAATCTTGTCATTCTCTTGTCGGTTATCTACAGAAAAATTACTTTTTTTTCCCAGAATTGCGTTCAATCATACATACAGCAGGACAGACAATCTTTTCCTTTAAAGGTTTTTACTCAAATCTGAAATGTGTCTGCCATTAGGTGCATAGCTACAACATTCAGACCACATAGTCTAAATATGACACAATTAATTATGCTTCTTCAAAATAAAAGAATTCAAAGCATTACGTAATAGTGCATGCCAATTACTTATTGCCCTGAAATCTTAAAAAAAAAAAAAATCACATTTCATCTTCACAGGTACACATTTTTAATAGTACACTTATTTTCTTGATTTTGAGACATGTGCTGCAAAAACCACAAAATATTCAAATTTGGAAAGAAAAAAAAAAGACAAACATGAAAACGAGTTGCTAAGAACTTCAAGCCAACCCACATTGCAGATTCATAGAAATCAAGAATTAAGTTACTGAAGAGAATAAGCTATCAAATTTAGAAAGTTAAGAATGACATACTGACAAGTGTAAACAAAACAAATGCTTCAAATGGGAAAAAAATAAATTAATTAAACTGATTAAAAAAAACTAAAAATAAGGAATAAAAAGTTCTTTTTTTACTGTCAAACCACTATGCCAGTAATTTAGTTACAACACATGTGGTTATCACGAATTGTATACAATTGAAACAGGACGATGACCTCGCCTATTTAACAATAAATAGTATAATATAGGCTACGTAATCCAACTGTTACATGTTCATGGTGTTATTTGTTCAGATGTATATGTTGAGTTGGGACAGGGTGCATTAATTATTTCATGAAAACAGCTTATATAAAAGTAGGTTGAATACGTGGTTTCAGTTTGTCCGTAAAATGACTAAATTACTGCTTTGATTTAAAATAAAGACACACTGAACAATGTCCAAACAACGAAAACGCATAAACCTCTCACCCCTCCCCCTCCCAACAAAAATTTAAAGTCGGTTGTCAGGATAGCAGTCCTCACTCTGTATTCACTTTACGGTAAATTTTATTTTCGACTTACTTTTTGTAAGCTATCACTATGCAAAATTAAAACTCTCTGACCTATTCAATATATCAGCTTGTTTCCTGTGCTTCACATTACCGTGTTGCATGGTGTATGCTGACAAAAACCAAGACTAATCAGCAAAATTACGGTGTATACAAAATGCCTGGATTCGTGTAGTGCAAGGCCTTAAGGTCATGCTATCTTGTTTCTACTGATTTTACGATAATAATTTTTTAAGCATAAACGAGAGCAGATATCTTGGCAGTTTTGTTTAAAATTAGTTTTGCAGTGATGGCTAATTTTTACAAAACAAGATATTATACGGTTTTGTAAGGGTTTTTTTATATTGAACCAAGTACATGTATGCATATAAGTCCCTGAGTGTATCTACTGGTTGTCGTCGCACTGCAACAGTAGCTTGTTGTATTGTCAGCCCCCTTGCCCAGCGTGGTCCCCCGCCTTGCCCCCCTCTTCCGTGTCTTCGGACCGGGAGGCAGGACAGTTGGTTACCAGCCACGAGTGTATTAAGACGTGTTTGGGAGTATCTTGAGCGACCATATTAAATGGGTATAAATTGAACAGGAATCGTTTATCACTGTAGTTACGGTAACCTAGCTATATGTCCGAATGTAGCTCTGAGCTCCACAGCCTCTGCACGCATGCATGACTGAGTGATTGGGGAGTCAATGATCTATCCTGCTCGACACTCCTTTACAATTTCGACTAAAAGCCAGTTAAACAGAATTTCATTATTACATAATTAGCTAAAACCGTAGTATTCACTGACTTGAAAAATAAGCCTACATGAAGAAGACTGTTATAAATCAAATTGCCAAATATATTTATTATATCTGCTCTTGTTTAGGAGTACAAAATTAATACAGTAGAACCCTGTTATAATGAGCCCTTCTACAACATTTTCCTGGTTACAAGGCTTCTTGTGTTTGGTCCTTTAAACTATTTTATAGCAAAAAAATTACCCTCTTATAAGGAATTCCATTTTATAAAGTACACATTTTCTAGTCCCTTTGGAAATGTTATAAAAGGTTTCCACAGTATAACTAAAAAATAGAAACAAGAATATGTAACCTAGTGTACAGAAAATTAAACTCCCTATGTCTGAATGGCCAAAGTTTACTTTACATCCTAACCCTGCCTAAAAAACACTATCTTCTTCAGTTGCTGTCCCCAACATCTTGACACGCAGATTGGAACACTTAGGAAACAATCACCACTTCAACGCACAATTAAGATCATCCCACTAGCTGACTATTCCTAGCCTTTATTATTTATTCCATTCCCCTTTTTAGATTGCAGACATAGAGAATTATCCATTCCTACCCACAAATCAAGTTCGTTCTCAAGGTCATTTACTGTTTCTGTTGCCCAAACATGGAACAGTTTGTTAGCCAACTTGTAAAAGTCACCAACACTCATGATTTTCAAACAAGTATATATGTACAATGAATTCTGTAAACTAATTACCTAATGTAAGTCATCAACTATTTGGTCAGAATTAGTCGTGTATCTATGAAGATTATTTAAACTAATGTGAATATAGTTTGTTAAATTAAATAGTAATTAAGCTGTTTGTAAACTAAAAAATATGTTGCTCAGTTTTTAATTTGGCTATTTTTATTCAGATGCATGTTATTAGATGTGTTATGACTTACGTGAGTGAATTTTGCAACACTCAGATACATTTCTGTACACTACCTGTAGTCGCGTTCTGTACTTATGAAGCATGGCCTGTACAGTAATAATTCACATAAATTTCAACTGTTTGTGGACTGCGAATTCTCCCTTATGCGGCAGCCTCTTTCTGGATGCAACTCATGAAGGTATGGGTTCAACTTATTCCAAGTTTTAAGAATCAAAGCTTACTGTTGCAAACTAAAATCACTCGCAGGTGATCAGGACCCACGTCAACACTAACCGTTAGCAACCACCCAGCCCAGCAGCTTCCTACTGCTGGACCATGCCCCACTGTAACAATCTCTCGGCTGCAGACCACATTACAGTTTATTTTCTAAACCTGTGTTTCTAACAATAACAAATAAATTACCAACAAACACTTTGACTTACATTTAATATTGCATATGTTATAATCCTGAATCTATCTTTAATGTATTCTATTTGCCTATATTCCTATAATTTAGTGAGCCTAGTCCAGATTGGCTGATTCGTCGTAGCGTTGGTCCTGTTTTACCTGCTCTCAAACCCTCAGGAGGTGGAGGGGGAGGACATCTTAACCCTTTCAGACCAGAATTATTTTTCTGCTTTCCGGACAAAAATGCCGAAGAAAAATATTTTTAGTTTGTACAGAACCCAACAGAATGGCACCATGTGCAAAACCAAAAAACAGGCATACAAAACTGTACCCCAAATTATTTATTGCAGTTATTACAATTTTTATAACTAAATAACCTTGAAATTTTAATGGTTACATTTGTGTCCGCCAGGTCTGCCGTCATGACAATGACCCATCTTAACCATTGTCTATGGCATCACATGGAGCTACACTGGTGTCGGGTGTGGAGGGCGACACTTCTTCTCTCAGGACCACATGTGTTACCCTCTAGTGTTGTCTATGGATTACAAAAATTATCTCGACCAATTGCAAGATTAGATATTTTCTCATATTATAAAAACCATATTTTTAACAAGGGGTGCCTATGAGGCTTGTCACGGATGGTGTCATTTTGAAAAAAATAAATAACTAATAAAACACATACACGTGACACCCAAACACACACATGTACACATGCACATGAATGATATAATCATACGTTTATAAACAATGACTGTCTACATAAAAATTACTTATTTTTAATTTTTTCTTCTTTGGTCCTGGTTTTCATCTTTTGTAGGACAGCCGAACCTCACATTTTCCTTTTTTTGAAAATTTACAACATGTCTTCCTTTCCCTTTTCAATTTTGGTTATATTACACATAGCATCAACATATCACACACTCAGACAGCATAACATTACTGAAATAACTGATAGGCTTCTGTACTACTTTCTTAAAACTTTGTCCTCACTACAAGGCGGCTACCATATATTCACTATGTATCAACAAAAATATTTTAATTGCCGAAGCCGAAGCATGACAGACTCTGTCTTTTAGAAAGGTAGGTGGAAGCCTCATCTCAAAACATGACACAGCGCACCTTGAGTTACCAGTCCTCTCAGCGCAGTCACTTCTTTCTTTGCTCAATACGTGCCTTTCCAACCCTCCCTCCTCCTCCTACTTCACTCGCCACCAATATAATTATTTATTAAATTTCTCTTTCCGCTTGTTTCGTAATATTTATTTTTACTTTGTGGATCAGATTATACTCTGCTGGCACTGGAATATGGTCCTATAAGATTACCTTTTTAAACTACGTATATGTATTTTAGAAGATAGATAATCAAACTCAACTTTCACTTACTCCATGTTGTTAAAACATGTTAAAACAATACAACTTACCATTTTCAGATTGAAGATCGGTTAATTCATTAATCATTACAGAGAAAAGCAAGGAATAAAATCAGCTCATTTTGGTGCTGTCTCAAGGGGGCATTCACAATTATTATGGTGACATTTAACCTTAAGGCTGCTCAAATATGCAAAGATCTCGACAATAGTCTCCATTATCTGCAGTCAGGAAGAGCTGAATTCATTTACACACTATTTTTATAATTACAGGTCTGGACACTAGCGTATCTACCAAGCGTCAATACTCTATTGACTGAAAAAGTAACCAATAAGGTTTTTTTTAACAATAGTATAATGGTTACTATTACACAATTTACTAAATTTAATCAAGGATTCGGCCAGGCCTTAACACCGAGATCCAGAGCACAGGCGATAGAAAACATGAGGAATGGAAAGCAAAGGTGGGGGGAAATGGGAGTACCCCGACTAAACCCAAAGACATTGTCACATTTCTCATATGTTAAAAATTAGTGGAACAACTCTACAGGGAATTGTACACGGAATACAGTGGAGTGGGACACAAGTGGTATGGTTACTACACCATAATAGCACAGGGGCGTCATTTCAGGTTTTTCTTAGGGGAAGCAGATATTTTTATTTTTAAAGATCTGCTGAACTTACAATAATTTACATATAATCTTTTTTATTCATTGAGCATGTGTAAAATTAGAAACTTTAATAAGAAAACTCCAGATTTATGTGCTTACATACACAAAATTTTTTTATACACTTTCCATTTTAAAATCAGGTGAAAAGGGGGGAGGGAAGGAATTTGCAGCCCACCCCTCCTTTTATGACCCCATAAATGACACCCCTATACTAGTGGCTTAGGTATGAATTTTGTACACAGTTTTCTTATTCTTACGAGTCTGTTAATACAGCAATTACCCGATTTATGTACCATAACTGGAGCTACTTTGCACTTTCCTGGGTAACTTTGCATCCTCCAGTTAATTTAATTTAAAATGGAAAATTTTACTTAGAAATACAATTTACTCTAAATACAGTAGAACCCAGTTATAATGTTTCTCAAGGGACTGAAAAAATGTTCACATTATAAATGGGAAAACAATATAACAGAGTAATTTCCTATTACAAATCAGTTTTAGGGACCAAATGAAGGTAGCATTATAAACACGAAAACATTATAAGTGGGAACACTATAAGAGGGTTCTACTGTAAAGTACTGCTTAATATTAAAGTGGTAGTCTTCATCAATTTAAGTGGTTGCAAACCATTACTTTAAACAAAAACCTGTGGTGCAAATTTACCCTGAAACTGTGTGAAATAACTCCACTGTATTTGATTTGGTATACTGTATTGCCTCAAAAATTTGAGCCTTGTTAATCCAAAAAAGGTAATAAGGAAAAACTCTATATATTCTTTTGTAAAAATAAAACAAAATATTAATAAATTTTTACTTAATCATTTTGCAGTGATGAAGAGCTTAATTAAATATGTTAATTACAATACAGTACCGGTACTAGGTATGTACAAACTAAATTGCTCACTAGTGCATTACAAGAAGAACTTCAGTTGATCACAACACACTTTGGTTCCAATTAGTTCAGATTAGTGCACGCTACTGTATCGTATTGTTTAATGTGAAAATTATATGTAATAGTACGTACGTAGTTAAGTGTATGAAAATGCTGATGCTTAAACTTTTCCACTATATAATCAAGACAGAAATAAATAAAATAGTAGCACTGAACCAGTAGTGCCAACATTTATTTTATCGCTCGGTAAAAGGGACATAATTTATCTCCGGTGTCTCAGACCTACTATATTCTAATAATGTGCTTGTAAAACTTCTTTTAAACAGTTGTGCCAACTTCGGTGCATTGCCAATTCTCTCTGACAACATTCTGCCTCGTGAAGACTAGCTATATGACCTTGCACATGTTCTGTAAATTGTGAAATACAGTATTATGCCTACATGTTGAACACAGCTTCCATAAAAACCAGTCTCACACAATATATATGGGACCAAAATGGTGTGTTGAACACGGGCATGTCAAGCATTTAGTCTTATATAGGTTATGCATATACACAGGTGAATTCAATATCATGCTATTTTTCTCAGAGGTTAGAAAGCATTAGTATTTACATGTTACATGTTTCAATTAGGCCTAGAATAAACTGCAAATATTATCCACAAAAATAAACAGATTATGTTTGAAGTAAGGTAGATTAATAAGCATAACCTACGATAACATACAGTTCTATGGTATGCAACTGTGTCTATGAAGATACCAAACACCGTTAAAATCACTGTTATGCATTCTGTTACCACTTTAGGCAACATATGTATACGAGTACGTATGAAGAAAACATGGTATGCTGCTGTATCTTCTCCTATGCCAAATGTTAAGAGACATAGGATGAATTGGACATTGCATAGTGATATCTTTTATATCACCTGTGAAGTAAATGGTCCCTGTTGGAAGTGCATACCTACGGTTTTTTTCTGCTCTTGTCGCAAAGTGTCTAACAAACAGAACTCAGAAATCATAACTTGTCATGGCTAGCGGTTTAGATACCTCGGACATCACTATGCACACATCACATTCGAGGGATGACTTGCAGTAAACTTCACAGGAGCCATCACACCAAATTTTGCCTCTGGTATTTGAGAAGGTCACAGAACCAAATATGCGAGTCGAGGATGATGGGTTCCTTTGAGTGGCAAAGTGGGAGATTTAACCTGGTAACAAGTCCTTCATGTAAACAGAAATATTCTCTGACTGGCTCATATCCTCAATAGGGCTGCGCGAAGCAGACTTTTTCAGGTCGAATCGAATTTGAAGCAAATATTGTAAATATTCCCGAATTTGAATCGAAGTTCTAATAATTTTTCAAGAATTAGTGGTAGTATTACCGCATCACTTACAGCACAAATATTTAGATTTTAAGTACTGTCACCACCCTTAAAAAGTTTCATTCTAATATTACGTATATCTCACACAAGGCACTTAGAACATAATTAAAATCTTAAATTATTTTAATAATGTCTCCTTATGTATACAGAAAGTTCTACTGCATATTTTTTTCTTCTTCAGTAGAAGGTGAATGTGATGCCTCTACCACCGACCAAATATGGTATAGATTGAGTACCCTTGCCCACACAAAGATATACTAATTAGTAAAATGTGAAAGATATGAAGCTGAAGGGAACACATTTTCTACTCCCTACTATTTTCATTAATTACAAATAAATGTAGTTGGTAGGCCTACATATTTTTTGGTTCATACAACATTCAAATAACACATTCCACGCAACGTCTTACGCATTTTTAGCTTTTAACAGCCGCACAAATACTAAATAGAGTACTGCGTGCCTGTTGGAATTTTGTATTCCTTTTTGCATTTATTACAGTTTGCAACTGTTCCATCACTTAATTTTGTAAAATAATTCCACACTTCACTGCGGGATCTCTTAGCGGTTTTGTTTGATTACATCGTAGGTTTACTTTGCAAAAATACATCAGAACAAAAAAACTGTTCCACTTGCTAATAAAACATACAAAGTACTGTATTGATTTTTTACCATACAACTTTTACCTCAACTCAACCAGCGTAGTAAACTAATACACACGTCAAGGTAAATGAGTGCAGTTATGTGGAAGACAACAGGCAATCACAAAGCAAGTAACATTCTGTGAAATCTAATCGTTGACAACTACAGCACTCTCCAAACTAGAATTTAGGAAATGGATTTAAAACACAACTGTTTATAATAAAACATTTTTAAACACACTTCACAAATTTTAGGTTAAAATACAGTTATTTGTACTTCCAAACAAAGCCATACAATAGCACATTAAGAGATCAAAGTTGCCAACGTGAAAACAGCGATCAATAGTGTTCAAGACAATCAACAGAGCTAGCTGTGGCAATTCTCTTGCAGCCATCTTGGATTTGTTTTGCCCAGAACACAGCTATAGAAGAACAGGTCTGGACACTCACCTGGAAACTTGACCCCCTTGTTGTTTGGCTGCAGTTCACCAAGTTCACAATAACGCTCTACGTCTTTGGCGCTGCAGTCAGGGCGGTCGGGCTCAAAATCCGCCAAACTTCCCCCCCCCCCCCTCACTAAGATAAGCAATTTATAAAATTGTATTTTTTATCAATTTATGATATACTTCCTCTGCTCACAATTTTAAAGCATGGCTCCAGCAATATTTATTTACTTATAATGTTAACAATGGAAAAAAGTGGGCGGAGTTTGAATCCAACCGCTCGGATTACAGCGCCTAAAAGTACAACATTCTGGGTAACTTGACGAACTAAAGCCAAACAAGGGGGTCAAGCAAAATACATTGGTAGATAGTCGAGTGTCCAGACCTGTACTTCTATGACCGTGACACTAGTGCAAGCATTACACATGATCACAGCCATTTTTCTAAGGCTTTGCACATGATCACCAACTTCGCTGTGATGTTTCATCTCTGTTCTATTTCCAAAATACATTGGTAGATAGTCGAGTGTCCAGACATGTACTTCTATGACCGTGACACTAGTGCAAGCATTACACATGATCACAGCCATTTTTCTAAGGCTTTGCACATGATCACCAACTTTGCTGTGATGTTTCATCTCTGTTCTATTTCCAAACAAGTTTAGAGGTCCTTTCTTCGTCATCTGTCTTTCGGACATCTTGTCACTTTTGTTTTTAATGTCTTTGGGTAGCGAAAAACGTAAACTGGAAAAATAACGTTTTGGTAATGCGGTATGTCAAAAATTTTACGTTGCACTAAAAGGCAAACAAACGGGACCTGAAGAAACCAGTGCAAATCACGGGAAAATGTACATACATGAATACGAGGTTTTACTGTATATTCGCTTGTTCCAATACTTCTGGAAATTTTTGATTATCATTTGACCGAATTGAATACAAATTGTGGAAATATTAGCTTCGACTTTGAAAATTTTGAAGCTTTGCACATCCCTAATCATGAATATGTATACGTCTAGAAGTGGAAAAAGGATAGGTTTTAGCCTACACATTTTGCCAGCCAGACACTTTGCTTCTCAGCTAGATCGTAACATGGTCATCCCTATTTCTATTACTTGATGCTAGAGCACTGTACACTTGCACATTTTCCGTCTGCGTTGTCTTATTCGTAAATCAAATGGGTTCTTCTTCACCTATTGGTGACTAGGATACTATAGTTCTCTGCCTGCTGGTTAGAATGTTGTCAATATATGACGATGGTGGCATTCACAGTGGTGATTCACAGAACTTACTGAAAAATTGTGCTTAATGACATCTATACCTGTACATTCAATGGTTGTGAAGAATATAACTATGGTGGTAGCTATAAAACTCTCTCCAAGAGAAACAAGTGCCGTGGTACTTTCTTTTGTAAGCACAAATACTTTGAGTCATATTATAGGTACGTACTTATCCCCTCGTAGTTATCAAATGTTTGAAATCAAGAGACTGTTAGCGGAGTAATACCCCAGACGTGGAGACATATTTGTAATGTTGGTAGC
Organism: Medauroidea extradentata; assembly: GCA_003012365.1. NCBI lineage: Eukaryota > Metazoa > Arthropoda > Insecta > Phasmatodea > Phasmatidae > Medauroidea > Medauroidea extradentata. The sequence goes on from PNEQ01084672.1 coordinate 16,097, forward strand.
TGAGTATACCCTTAGCAAAACCGGTAAAAAAAGATTGCTTTATAGTTACTTTACAATAAAGAGTCTCACATACACTCAACAGTTGCTAATAATGCTTTATAGGGTAACAGTTTAATGCTATGACTGCAAAAATAACTGGATTTGGCCCAGCAAACATTTTGAGGTTAATATTTATGCATGACAATTGATGGATGAATATTAATGCATGTAAAATAGTCCATAGCTTGTAGGGAAACATGTACTCTTTACGAAAACACGAGTTTGGTAAGTATTAAAAGCAAAATTAACACAATCACAACCAAACGTATAAAGTGAACATAATTTTCAATCACCATACTTCGTAGACTATGTTGCTGGTCGCAGTCAGGCGTAAGTAATTCACAAAACAGCTGCTAAATTTTTGGTACATGGAATAAATACATATGCATAAATGCCAGTGATTTGGGTTTGATTCCTTGCAGGGTCATACTCAAGATATTTCTAACATAAGAAGTGTGGCAGATATGACTATATGACTGGTAGATTTCATCGGGGTATTCCCATTTCCCCACGCTTACATTCTGTTGCTTCTCCATACTGATCTCATGTCTCCCCTAACGTCCGTTTTGGACCTCATGATTTAAAGTAGACCAAATTCCTGATTTTATTCAATTTACGATGGTAACATTTCCCATTACAGCAACATACAAAAAATGCCAATGAGTTGGTGGCTCTGTTTGTAAATAACGGGGTAAATTAAAATAAATGATAAATAGGCTACTATCCTGGTAGGCCTCACATCAGTCCACTTAACACCACACAGTAAATTTGCTGTGTTATGTAGTTAACTGGCCCCACAATCATGAATTTTCCTTACAAATACATTTTTTCACATTTATATTTGTGTAGTTAATTAAAATGTAAGATTGTGTGAAATAAAGGCTACAATCTGAACTGCAACAAATGTAAACAGGTCAATATACTGTAGGCAAACCAAGCATGGTAATTAGAAAACATGTTTAATCTGTTTAGCCAACAGACTATGACAAATGTTATGTTTAAAGTAGGGTTGTGCGAGAATGGGATTTTGGCTTCCGAGAAATTTTCAAGAAATGAAAACATTTTCTCACGAGAAACGAGACGAGAATGAGAAATTCTTAAAAAAATTAGATTTAATGTGAAAAGTATTAAAAATATTCGTAGATAGCACAAAATGTTTTTTATGATATAAATTTTAAGTATAAATAAAAATAACCATTGCATAACTAAATCCAGCTATTATTACATAGGTCTATATTAAATTATAAGCATTCA
>PNEQ01084681.1:0-18048 GCA_003012365.1 Medauroidea extradentata
AATATTATATTTATTATGCCCTGAGTAAAAATTGCGTAGGTACCTTCCTAGTTCTATGCCATGTTGTTGGCCATAAGAGGTTACGTTCCGAAAGAAACTGTGGCGTATGTAAGATATTTTGAAATGTAACTTTGGTAATAATTTTCTTACAGATTTATGTTCGGATTTCTTAGGGAGGCTAAATGTTTGCGTCCGTGAGTTTGGTTGTGGTTTTATGGAACCTTGGAAAATTCAGTTTTTATATCTTCAGTATCTGGAAGGTTATATTTATAATGTACCTGAATATCAAATATTTATTGTGAAAATTAGAATTCAGTACGAATTATTTTTCTTGGAGACTAGATTCATAAATGTCTTTAATGCTTGTTTGGCTTGTGAGTTTCTAAAAATTCTTGATATTAGAATTGTTACCTGATAAAGGTTACGTGGTTGCGTCACGATGCCAAATGTAGGCATAGTATACGTTTCTTGTGTGATTTTCATCTATTTTTGTATCTTCAGTAGGGGTCAGAAAATTTACGTGGTTGCGTCACGATGCCAAATGTAGGCATAGTATATGTTTCCTGTGTGATTTTCATATATTTTTGTATCTTCAGTATCTGGAATATCAAATATTTATTGTGAAAACTTTGTATAGCAATTTTGCATTATTTAGAAAAAAAAGAGAGAATATTAAATAAATATTTAATATAATCATTTGATCTTTCTGTTCTAAAAACATGTTATATTTTATTCTGAAGTTAGGAACACATACCAGAAAGGTTCATCAAAAGACCTAGCTTTGTTTACACTTCTTAGGTCATTAATAGTGTGGAGAACTAAGGAAAAGACCAGGGGAGTGGTGTTACGTCCAGTGTTACTGCTGTCGCTTTTCTGTGACCATGATTTGGACACAGAAGGGTCTCAGTTGTCTCAACGTTTATGCTCAAACTTTTAAGTTGTTAGTAGTTTAATTGTATTTGTTAAGATCAGTAAAAACATAAAATTAGATTAAACATACGTCATGCTATATTGTGTTTCTTTATTTAAATTTTATATTTTTACACATATGCACTCAAATGTACGGGGTACAAATTATATTTTGTAATCCACTATCAAATTTTGGATGGTACATTGTACCCCTCTACCACCCTGTTCCTACGCCATTGTTTCAGAGCATTGTACGTAATAATGGTATGCCGCAGGCTATGTCAAGAAAAATAATAGTTTGTTTAACTAGGTCTTATTGCTCAAGTATCCAGATTGAATTATCGCGTGTTATGACCGAACATACAAATGGCATTGAGGTACCAATTACCACTGCTACTAAAAGTTTATGAACACCATTATTTTTAACTAACAAAACTTTTTGGCCTTATTATTAATCATACGGGATCTGATTATTAATTTCGCATGGATAACTGTTTCAGGCAATGTTCAGAGTACAATTTGTAAAAACAAAATTAAAAATAGGACAGTTTGTTTAAAAGTTATTCTTTTTTTTTTTTTTAATTTTTTTAAATAACATAAATGTTTTTACACCTTAATGAACTTAACGGAGATGTAAAAAAATACAACAATGGATGATATGTATCATAATTTTCTGGGCGGAAACATAAAACCCTAAAAATAAAATTATAACCACAGAATAACTCTCTATTTTTACTCTACAAAATAAGCATAATGTTATGCTAGTATTTTATTATTATTTTAAAAAGGAAAAATAGGGTGACTTTTAAACAATTAAAATTTTTTTAACAAATTAAACACTGACATAGCCTGAAGCAGTTATCCATGTGTCATAATAATCAGGTCACGTAGAATTAGTTATAAGGCCAGAACCTTTTGTCAGTTTAATCTAATGGTGTCCTTGAACTTTTAGTAGAAGCTGTAGATATTTTAAATATCATGATGTTATAGAATAATATTTTGTTAACGTTGGTTTGATTGCTTGTATTACAGAGTTTGAGAAATTTTCACGTTTACGCAATTTGAGTAATGAAATGAAAATATTTAAAATTTCACTAGTTCACTAACGCATCATTGTGAAACGCTATGCTACATAGTAGACAGCAATATTCAGCAAGTTGTGCGTTCATACATTACAGATTACAGTTGCTTAACATGGGATTACTTACAGTAACGTAGGGAACAGCAATATAAAATGTTTTAATAACTTTACACTTCATATATGCTTGCACTACGTAATATATGTTAATAATCAATACGTTAATCACTTGTCAGTCAGAACTGTCTAGTTAGCTATTACCTACAGAACAAGAAAATATGAGGAAATATTATCCTTGTGTCACGTTCTTCTGACAACGGTGCTGTGACCACATTTATTTTACGTGAACCGTGGCTACTGAGTGAGCTTTGGTGGTAATAATCTACGTTAGGACCCATGTACGGAACCACGTGTGCAGTCGTTTCGCACGGGAGAATGACAACTGTTTCTGTCAAACGGGGTGAAAGTGGCTGTTTGCGACTACCTGGACCAACAACTCACAACATTATTCTGTAATCAGGATCAAGTTTACAGCTTGATGTTAGATATGAGGCACTCAGAACACAAGTGGTGTATGTCCGTTTACACTGTTCGCTGCTGTCTGGTTTAAAATGATTGTGTATATAAAAATTCTAGTATACATTTTGCTAACACAGTGTGGGTTAATAAGCAAACAACAGTTATTTGTGATTTATGAGGAAGAGAAATGAAATGTTTTCTTGCAAACACATTTAAAACAAGAATTTAAATTTATGGACTTACATCACTTGTGTTCTGAGCGCCTCATATTTAGAGTCTGAAATACTTGTTCTGTGGTTGTTTCTGAAGGTTTTTATTGTTAATCATCAGTACAGTGTTGGCGATACACGTTTTGTTTGTGTTTAACAGATATGAAGTTAAGTCACAATGGATTAGCAGTGGACTGCCAAAGAGGGATAGCAGTATCCTGGTAAAACCCATTGGGTCACTCCAGTGTTCGGCAATTGTTCTACGTATATGTAAAGATGTAAGCAAATAAGTCGGACCATAACGTCACCGCGACTGCCAGTTAAATATTACCGTATTGTTACAATAAACATTAGTTTCAGCTCGCAGTATGAGAGTGAGAATACGCGTGCATTGAATATTAACATTTTTAATTAATATAGGTAACGGTTTTTGTCTGGTTATTGGAAAATTTGTGCACTTTGGTAACTTTGTTACTGTGTTTTACAAATACGTGCAGAAGTGCAGTGTATAAATTAAAGATCAGATGTAGACTGTACAGAAATAGATCTTGTATAGAAGTTACTTGCCAAGTATTTATTACAACGTACAGTTGTCTTACTGGTAATCATTACTTGTGCGTTTAATTATTAGGTAATTTACATACATAACAATTTTCTGAGCAGAGGAATATATATAAACATTAAAGGTGTACCAATATAAAGGCCTTCAGAATAAAGTGAGCACTAAATTTTTAACCTTTGAAAGAAATCACTAGCCGTTACTGCATTTTAGTCAACATTAACATTTGTTACATTATTGTTTGTATGGTTGGTAACGAATCATTGCATGTAGTTCCGTGTATTTCCTTATTTGAATACAGCATTAGTGAAAGAACATTAGATGTAATCGATCTCTCTGTATACCATATGCTTAAAAATATATATTTACGCTCTTGTTGACATACGTACTATGTAATTTTACTTGTTTAGCGCCATGACAATGTGATGCAACCGTCCGCTGAATTCAAAACAGCCATTGGCACACTTCCGCTAACGCTCGCTCCATAGACATCGTTCAAAATTACTCCGACAGGTGGGACCAGAATTAGGTTTTCGCCGCTTCTGCTTCATTGTACTCGCTTGAAAGCGAGTTGAGTCAGGAGTGTGTTTGTCCATTGTGTAATAAACATAAGTTTTCATTGCTAATATGTTATATGATCGCCAGCCTGAGCATGTGGAAATAAAAATATTTCTATTTTTCTTTTCCACACATTAAGAAAATACTTTTTTATTGTTTTTGTAAATTCGGTCGTCGTTCATGGCAGTATGCTGAATGGAAATTTAATTCTTGAATTGTGTGTCTTGTGTGTTTATAGTGGTTTTTGAATTACAAATTAATATACTACGCATGCATTTATGAGATAAGTAACGGCAACAGTATGTGTCGTAACCAATTAGTCTATGAAGAGAGAACAGTGTCATAAAACGTTAACTCACGGGTATTTATAACTAATATTACTACTTAACCCAGATATGCAGCGCCCGTTAATGTAATGAGTAGATGTTACAGATAACATTTATCTGAGCCGTGTAATGTAAATGTAAACATTGTACGAACCTATGTAAATAAAAGCAAGTGGCAATATTTATGTTTACATGGAGCGAAAAGTTATAAAGTGGAGGAAAATAGAAAAAAAACAGGGCTTTTTTGAGTGCTCACTTTATCCCGAATCACCTATAAATAAAAACATAAGGTAATGTTTTATTTACATGTAGCAGAAATATACATAGTGAAAATACAAATTAAGGTGAACTTGAATGCTTGCTTTGTCCTGCACCACCCATGGTAAACTAAACCATGAGAAATTTATTCAAATGCAGTGTTTAAATTTGTGATATATATTTAGAGGACGTTGTGTTTATTGAAAATAAATGGTACTGATGGTAGTGCTTTCAGGATATTCATAAATTGCTTTATTTGAATGGGTAACTCTAGTGTAAATTTATCCTTGTATAGCAAATTGTGTTCAGATTATTTTAGATTGTTATAATTCATTTGCGAAGCATCCAAAAAGCATGTAGTTTTGTGTTAAAGTATATCTTATCTAGAAAAATGGATTTTTTGTGCATCGTAAGTTAAATGTTGGTAAACTTTGAAAATGGAGTTTGTGTGATGTGTGATGCTGTTCAAAATCTGTACTTATATACTTGGTGGAAAGTCTAGAAGTTTGATAGTAAAAATTGGGTTTAATTAGTTTGCATGTTTTAGATATTGATCTGGGTGTAAATTTTAAAAGTGTGCATGTAAATTAATAACTTTAACAGTGTTAATTTTTGCAGTTTTTATAAACTTTGCATGCATTAACAGTGTATGTATAGTTGTCGTTTAAGATGTTAGTTGTTGTACAATGAAAATACCACATCACAAAGAACGTGCAACAATAATGAAATGGTGTAAATTGCCAAATATCTTTAGCAAAGTCTCCATAATTAGCCATCACTATTGTGTGTTGCACATTTTGGTATTACATAACAAGGTAGTAAAACTGCAAAAGTTTTTTCTAAACATTAAAACTTTATGCTTGGGCTGGTGTGCAAGATAATATTATTTCTTTTGTTTGTTGTCATACGTCTGTTTGTTTAATTTGTGTTAAAATGTTTGATGATGTGGTTTTGTAATGGCTCCAAAACATTTTATTTAAAGCATTTTTTTTTCCTCTGTTCAAAATTATTTTGGTGTCACCAACTAATATTTACAAACTCATGTCACTGTTTTGTATGTAGGCTACAAATCAATTGCTTACAAATACTTTTATATAGTAGCTTTAAATATTTGTACACACCTATTCAGCCACCCTCCCCTCCCCTCCTTCCCATATGCACAGGCATGCAAACACACACACACAGACACAAATATCATGAAGACAATTTTTAATCCCATTTAAGGTGTGCAATTGGCTGGCAACATGTAATTGTTATTGAGACCAGCTAATAAGAAACGAGGTTTAACCGGGGAGTGCCAACTCTCATTTATATGTTCTTTGGGTCTACCGTTGAATTGAAATGTAATTTTTTAAAAACAGTTAGTTATGATTTTGTATGCTAAAATATGTGAATAATGCGTTATTGTAGGCCCAATCAATTTTATAGCAGTTTACAGTTGAAATGTTGCTGCACTTTTGTTTCAGTTTTTATATAAACTTTCTTATCCCTGTATCTTTATGTTGCCTTTTACGGTAGGATGACACATTAGTACAATTTTACATGGTCTGATGGCATGTTTTTCACAATACATACTTTACTGTTGCAAGGTATTATTATAACAGTTTTCAAATATTACATGGTAATAAAATTCTCCATATTCGTGTAGAACAATAATTGTTTACATCCAACAATTTTACTATCTGTTACAAATGTACGGAAGCCCAAAATAGAAACATCGTAAGTAAACAACATTTATACATTTTTCCTCACCTTTTAAATTAAAAAAAAATTTATAATTTAATATTATTTCGGACCATAATGAGATTGCAGGATAATGTTTAAAAATGTGTTTGTTTAAAATTATTTCTTTTTCTTTTGTTTTACTTTAAATGGCTCAGTGAAATTAAGTATTCTGAGCACATCTGGTAGAAAAATTAGGCTATTCAATATTGTGAGAACGGAAAGACATGCTTGCTTCAGTAATCATATCAAATTTGATTCACTCCCTTTAGAGAGCATGTCCAGACTGTATGACTACGCAGTGTAAATTTGCCTTATTTAATGTTTCTCTACTGAGAAACATGTCTAGAAGCTCCGTTGTATTGCCCTTAAAACCATCCGGATTTTCTGACAAAACGGTCTCTGTAAGCCTAGTTGCATACACAGGTCTCAGAAGAGAAACGTCCAAATCTGGCAGAATGGTACTGTAAAAACTATATCAGCCCTTCTGCTACTATTTACTGGAGTCAACTTCTGGTGCTATTATTTTATTGTTTGTGTGTACTGCATATGAAAGTTTTAAAATTTATGATTGCTTGTTTTTCTTAGGTTGTGAAGGTTTAGCTACATATGAACACTGCTAGGTAAAAATAGTTTTTAACAAGTTTCCAGTCGATTGCAATTTGTGAAAATATTTTATTTGTCCTTGAGACAAACAATTAACAACCATTTTGGATGTACTGCTAGAATAAAATATTATTGAAAACATTACTTTTGCCAACGAGTATAGTATTTGATAGCTGCTGCAGTTTGAGCTCTGTAAAGAACCTCCATAGAGATGTTTTATCATAACTTTAATAATACACCATACTTCATCTACTAACCATGTCATGTTAAGGACGTTGGACCCGTAAAATTTCATTATTTTATATTTGTGCCAAACACTGTTAAACTTTTGCACGTCATATAACACGTAATTTCCCCAAATAAAAAAATATAGACCCCATAGTTTTCGCATAATCGCTCATCAAAGTCACAAAATGGCCATTGCGGTGTAGCCAAAATCAAAGAAAGTAACTAATGAATTTAAAACTACGGGAACTGAAAGTCAGTGTATCAATGCATTTTATGACCTGTTTGACAAAAGTTGGTTTTGAAAATTTCAGTAGTAGCCAAATGTCAAATTTATGCAAACATTTTACTCATTCTCATCAGTTATTACAAAATACAAAAATGTATCTCTTTGTGCTTTCATAAGTGTCTTGAAGTAGCTTACATCAATAAGTATCAATATGATTTATCTTGTTTCTGAAATTTAATTATTTTTTATTATTTTGGCTACACCACATTTGCCATTTTGTGACTTTGATAGGTGATTATGCTGAAACTATGGGACCTATTTTTTTTATTTGGGGAAATGTCGAACAGTGTTTGGCACAAATATAAAATTTTGAATTTTAACAGGTCCAACATCCTTAAAGAAAAATTTAAACACGTAAAGTTTCTTAGGAAATACCGTAACTCAATTACTGTCAAGATGTGTTGGACATGCATTCAAGCAAACATTCAGCTCTTTATGTTATTACAAATGAAAACCTAGTACATTAGTGCATTTCAAATTACCCGAAACACAATAATATAGCAGTTTATTATTTTCAGAACAAAAATTTATTGTATTATGTGAAAAAAATTATAACATTAGATTTTTATAAAGATGTTTTTGGTTTTGAGACTTAGTGGTGTGTGTTTCATTGTGGGCCTATTATTGTCAAATTAGGAAAGTTGGGATTTAATAAGTGAATTCTGTGGTTACATGGATAAGTACACCCCTGCTTTTACTCAAAAATCAACTCTTACATCTTAGATGTTTCTTACTGTTAACGTGTTTTCAGTAACTTGTCTAACTTTTCACAAGTTATAATTTGTAAAATTTTGGAATCACATTTTTTTAAAGCAGGTTAATTTAGGAGAAGAAAAATAAGTGTATATGTAAAACACTATACTGTAATATGTTTAGAAATTGTTTCTGTATATCGTATTGAGACTGTCTGTTTTGTTGTGTTGATTGAGAATTATTTTATGGTGTTTTCTTCACTTTGTTCTACCAGTTCATAGCTTAATGGTAGAACAGGACTTGAAAGAAGAAGTATTATGTTTTGATTATGATATATTTTGATTATGCTAAGTGTAAAATGTCCTGTTATTGCTAATTAATTACATTAATTTGTTACCTTTTTGATATGTCATAAAATTGTAATTAAATATAAAGTTTGTGGATGAGCTAAGAAATGGTTAGGTGTTGTCACGGATTTCTAAAAATGTTTTGCACTGGTAGTTAAGTTTCTGTCAAGCACAGTAGATTGTTGCCAACACTATTTTTGGTGCTGCACATTATTTTTAACTTTACCTTCAGTTTATTAGTTGCTGCGGGATATTTATGTATAATGTGTGTGTGTTTTCAGTGTTTTGCTGCTTTCTAATCAGTTTTGGATGTTTCATGTATTGTTGTATTTAAAGAATGTAAGAATAATGTGGCTTTGTTACTTGAAAGGTTGCTAGGTCAGTCCCCAATGCTCTAGAATATGCTTCAACAAATGGTAGTTCACTGACCAAATACATAGCTTAACCCAAACTACCAAAAATTATTTACTTGGTTTTTTAATTATTGACTTTTTATTTTAGAATGTTCAATTTGAAGGCAAGCAGAACCTTTCAGTTTGCTTTAGTTACTGTAGTGCAGTGTTTCACCTCATATTTGGGGAGACCCAGATTTGATCTCCGGTACTGGCTCGCCTGATGTCTGTTTTCCAGAATTTTCCTAAATCACTCTAAGAATTCTACCTTTGTCCTTTCTGTGCTGTTGGAGGTAGTGATCAAATATTCTAAGTAGTGAACTTGAGTTTTCTATTGTTTGTGGGACCGGGGGGAGAGGGGGACTGGCGGTCGAGGGGTCAAACTTTTCTCCTCCCACCAAGGTGATCCAGGTTCGATTCCCGGTGAGGTCTCCCCAGATTTTCGTGCATGGGAATCATGCCGGGCAATGCCACTGGTCGGCTATTTTTCTCGTGGAACTCCTTTTTCACCCGCCCTTACATTCTGGGGCTCGTCCATACATTGTGTCACACGTCACACTCACCAGTGCTCAAGACCTCTATGTTAAGTGCTGACCAAAAGTCTCTTCACTTCACTTGTGTGTGCTGAGTATTATTCAATTTGTGTGTTCTTCTTGCTAACTATTCACCTCATTGGTGGTTGCTGTTATCATGTAAGTGTACATTTTGTTGAGGGAAGAATGTGTAATAGTTCCATTTATCTGTAATATTTTATTCATAAAAATGTAAACATTCATAATTTTCGAATTTGTTCTGAATTCGGATGACGATATTCTGAAGAGAATATGCTATAGGTTTCAATTGTTCATACTTTCTTGAATTGTATTTAGAAAGAATAAAATGAAGTATATTAATTTTTTTTATTGTTTGTTACAGACCTAGGTTAAGTATTTTAATTTTATCATGCATTTGGTGTGCTGCAGTACTCCAGATTGCTTCAATAATGTAACCCAAATGTAAAATATAGTAATGTTTTTCTCAGAGTCATTCTTAGCTGCTTCTAAACTATATTTGATACAAGAACAAAGTTCAGTGTATAGGCCTAAATACCTGTTTGCTAATTATTTATTTTTACTGAAGTAGTGTTTTTAAGTTGGCACGTTAATTCTTCCAAGCAACAAATATGTGGTACCAGTTGTCAATCATCCATGATGATGAGGATGAAAACTGTGGATGTTCCAAATTTGGTTTTTAGTAAAAAAAAAAACACGATCTTTTTACTTTATCTATATCAACCATACTTTTGTAACTTGTATTGGTTTTATGTAACTTCCACCTTGTAACAAATTTATTGTTTATAGCATTTGTTGTAATTTTAACACTGCATGCTTATTTCATAGACATTGCTTGCTGGAAAGTGAGCAAAACAATCCAGTAATGAAAACATTCTTGGTTCTGATACAAAGCTGAAACATGGAAACTGGATTGTGATTGTGGCGCACCAGCCTAGGCATGGAGAAACCAGCGGCAGAATGGCAAGTTGGCTGACTGCTACTTTTTGTTCTGTGGCATTGCCTGATCGCAGCTTAGTCCATGGGAAATAAATACTGTATCATGAACTTCAGATAATGAGACAAATCTTATATTACTTAGGCACAAATAATTTTGCATTCAAATTTTTATAATTCAGTAGTTATTTCAGATCATTTGTTTTGACGTGAATCCCACTGCGCTAGACGTGCGGGGTTGCAAGCAAGTTTGCTGAATGCGAGTAATGTGTGTATCTAGAAGACCTTTGAGGTAAAGAGCATGAGACATTGGTGTGGTTTTTCTAGAGTAGTTGTTAATAGAGTTATCCTTGACTCAGCGAGTGACTACTGAGTGAGCCAACAAGGACAAACTCTACTCGCTAGCACAGGGTGTCATCTTTACATAAACAGAGGGCAAGGCATGTATCACTCGCCTTGGATTAGATATCAAGGTTGGTACACAGGTTAATCTCATGAAAGGAGAAAACAAGGTAATTCAGTTTCATGGGGTGTTTATATTCATTGACACAAGTTACAGTACTTGTCATAGCATGATGAATACAACATTAGCTTTGTAAATGGTCCTTAATCAGGGTTTGAGTCAATCACAATTTGATGACATACATTTTAACACTAGGGTCTCAATATGAGATACGGCAACATGATACGACAATAACAATGATACGACAACTTGGTAATACAATACTAAGCCCACAGGACATATTATGATGCATACAATTCTACATGGCTCTCCGGGCCATTCAGATACTGGGCAAAGATTAAGGCCTTATTCGTGGCCGAAACTGGGTGGCGATCATCTCTTTGATCCCGAGAGGTTTGCAACAACATTCAATAGCCTTTTACTTTAGGCGCTGCGCCGTCGACAATACTGGATTAACGAACCAGGCTGGGTTACTGCTAATACACTGCGATCCCTCTGATCCCGGGGTGAGGTTTCTATATTTTGTAACTTTCATAACTTTACGACACGGGGGAAGTGTATACTAAACACTTTAGGTCAGGCGTTACCTAGGGGTGTGTCCCCTAATTCAATACGCGGCACGGTAGATATGCATGGCAGCACCACCTTCGTCCTTTCCCTCGGCACTTTCCCTAACAGTGTATAGGTAAGGGGGTGAAGGACTCCCTTAGGCCAGAAGTCGACCTCGGTGGGGGGTTGAGGGTTTCCCTTTGCAAGAAATCACCTCAAGGTTTGTGTGAAGGACTCCCTTCACAAGAAGTCGACCTCGGTGGTAGAGTGGAGGGCTCCATTTGCAAGAAGCCAGCTCCGGGGATTCGGGGGACTCCATTTGCAAGAAGTCAGCCCCTAAGATGGGAAGGTGTAGAGTGTGTGTAGTGTGCAGAGAGTCGGGAGCCCAGGGAGCTGCCAGCGAACTCTAGCGAGTGTAGGTGCCAAGAGTCAGGAGCCCAGGGAGCTGCCATCGTACTCTAGTGGGAGTGCCAGGCAGGCCCGGCCCGAAGGCCGAGCCGCTGACTGACTATCTGGGCGCAGCGCCCGCCTTATATACCCCTGAGGAGGTCTGAAAGTACCGTTAGCAAAATGGCCGCTCGAGGCCGTCTGCATCTACAGGTGTACCAAACTCACACAAAGGAAATACTCTCTCGGGGCACAAATTTACTCTGCTATACAAACTTCCTGACTTTAATTACAAATGTGCGTATTGCAGTTTAACACTATAATTAATACACAAAAACACTTACATAATCATAAAACACATTTTTAAGCAATAACAAACAGTACATTTTATATTTACGTGCGTATTTCCAGTGATTGCTGTTTAGTGCACATTTACAGAGTCCTTGCACGGGATTGGCACCACTGGTAAGGCACTCGGCCGTATTTGTAAACAAACACTTATACAGGTTAATAAATGTTACAAAGGAAGTTAAACATGGAAAATAAACACTGGATAAACACTTGGACGTAAGTAAATACTGTTTCATAATTAAAGTTTTGTTTTCACACTTTTACATGCTAGAATATTATTGTTACGTGAAAATAAACAGCAATCGCAAACTGCAAAGGTGCTGGTGAATACTAGTGCTCTTAGGCCTAAATAGTAAAGTGTTAAAAATCGGGGTCGAGCGTTAACGTAATTTATAAGTGGACGTGACGGGATGACGTCAGTTTACTTCTAAACATCATGCAAACACATTTACATTAATCATTAAAAATTTTGTTTTCAAAATATTCAGCTATCAAACCACAAATTGTATAATCCGTTTGTTGGATAGTCTAGATTTCTCAATATTTTTGGTGTGATTGGTAGAAGTTTCAGTTATGGTGAAGTGGATACAAGTTAATGTACTTAATCTTAAAAAAAAAAAAAAAGAAAGCATTAATTTTGGTAGATATGTAAAAAATTATCAGTATCGGAACTTTGTGTTTATAAGTGCTATTTATTAACGGTTTACTTTCAAAGTGTTACTAAAATTCCTATTTATTATTGCACTATTACAACATGCAAAGCATGTAATATTCATTATTTTTATTCATGTGACAGTCTGTTTTGAACTAACTTTAAAAGTTATATTGAGTTTACATGTAAATAGTATTTGTTTACACAGACATGTTACTCTTGCTACCTTAGAGGCATTATTTGTGATGCTAATAAACATTATTACGGAATGTGCAGTCCCTGAAAATTATAATTTTACTGTGTTGGGCAAAGTACTTTGAAAGACATGTTTCTTGGCCACAGAATGGTGAAAACCTATGTTTAAGAATCCGTCAGTTTCACAAAGTACAGAGAAAAAGATAAAGTTCTTGTGCCAAATATAGGCGGAAAGTTCATAAAACATGTTTGATTGTGTTAGTCTTCAATGTCAACAAAATCACACATGCTTCAAAACTTCACAGTAACATTATTGGTTCTGTTTAACAGAGAATCACTAATACTTTTAGATGAATATGACAAATATTGCAGCATATTTGCATAAAAGTAATAGGTGGTAGAATGCTGCCCATAACTCCTTTACAAACCATGGTTAAACAAGTGTGAAATGTTCAGTTCTGTCAGATGTTGGAGGACATCATTTAAATTGGGATTTGTATAGGCTGTTAATGGTTATGTAAGCACTTTTTAATTGCCTGCTAAATTTTTTTTTTCTGTCAGATTAAACTTTACTTCTGCTTGTTGGTATAAGCATTGCTATCTAATAAACATAGTGTATATATCTCATTGTTCTCTTGTGTTAACATCTGAGGTCACAATATATTTATTTGTGTTTGATTCCTGTTGGAAAGGCTTTAAAAAAGTGCTAAATTTACAGTAAAATTGTTAGTTAACCTGAATACAAGTTGCTAGTATGAATTATAGTAGTATAGGCCTCCTGTTTTGAGCTTTTGTAAATGTTAGACTGTAATAGGTGTTGTTTGCAATGGAGTTGGGAGGTTTTATATACGCAATGTGTGGAAGAGACTGTAAAATTAACAAGCATCCTTGTTCTCATCGTGGGCGGTTGTCTAGGTTAGGTTCAAGAGTTGTGTACAGAATAATTAGGTTTCGAAAAGGAAGTAAATATGTGTATATCTTCGTGTTGTTGTGTATCATTGCTTTAGTAGTCATGTTGTTCTCTTCTTCTTTTGGTATTTTGGTAGTTCTTGATGGTGTTGGCAATTAGTGCATGGTAATGGAAAAACAAAGTTTTTACCCATGGGAAACTTGTCCATTTTGCCAAGTCTGGAACTAATCTTAAAAATGCCAAACATTTTTCATTAGCAGCTGAATCTGAACAAGATAAAAAGGAAAACTATGAATCCTTGGAATATGAAGAAGACTGTTACTATGTGAGAACATCAGATACACCTAGTTTTGACCAGTGTGCTCCTGATGACCAGGACACCTATTACGTAGATGAAGATGAAGCAGCAGCAAGGTTATCTAAAGCGTTTGTGGATGAGCGATTGTGTTTGGATGATTTGTGTCAAGTAGAAGTGGATCTGTGTGACAAGGAAAGCATGAAAATGAGAAAGACTTTGCTATCTAGCTCTCAGGACTTTTTGAAAACATTCATAGGAAAAAGGAGCAGGAGGCCTCAGAATTCTTACAGTTTGCTTCAGTCGAGAAAAGGTAGTGTAACGTGATACTGAGATTTTTTTTCATTCCAGCATATGATATTTTTTAGGTGAATATAAATTATTAAATGTGAAGGGCTGTGCATATAAGCTGTATTTGTATTTATGTTGAATGGGTAGTGATACAATAAATTTTACAGTGCCCAATTTTTCATTTCCAGCATTTACTTTTAAATTATATACATTTTTAATTGCTTTCAGAATTTGGTTTGTAGTGATATTTGATATATTCGTGGACAAGAAATAAAAATACCACATAGATCATGACAGAGGTTGAAAAAAAATTTGAATTAGTCTTGGAACAGAACGTTGAGATACAAACATTTCAACTTAAGAAGTAAAAATTGTGATAGCTGAAAGTTTTTGTGAATTTTGTCTTTTTCAGTTTGGGATATCTCCATTTGTTTGTATTGTTTTTAATGTGGCCAAATAGTCCTGTCAAACTTGTCTCATTAATACCTATGAAAAGTATAAATGCTCCATGTGTGACTATTTAAAACAATTTTTTATTTATTAAATTAGTTTATTTTGCAGAAAAGACTTTGCTTAGGCATTATAACAAATTTTATAAATTATTGTGAAAAACAATGTTCAATTAATCTCATGTGAACATTTCTAATGTTTTTTATTTATTGTTATGTGGCATATAGGATGTTAGGCACTTGGTGAGAAACTTTGAAAAGTCTTTTTAAAAACATAGTGCTAGTAGCTGGCCAAAATGAATAATGTAGGCCTACTGTACTAATATTCCAGGTTAGCATTTTTGTCTCATGAAGTAGGCTATATAATGTCTTTCTAAGTTTTTGCAGTGTATTCACTTACATATATGATGAATGGTAATTTAGCTTCGTTTTAAGCAAACCGCAATGTACCAGTTGCAATGAATAATTTAAACTGGACTGTTTTATAGACGTCAACCATTGCAAATAAATGTTTGCCGAGTTGCAAGGAAACCCCACAGTAAAATTTTAATTAATTCAGTATTAGCTGTAGCCAGCAAACAAATCATGCATACAATTCCCGAAAGGACTATAGTCGTATCCAGAAAGACGACACTAAAACTAAAAGCAGACAAAGTACAACAAAATACTTTTATAGAAGGAAATATCGACCCGTCCAACTAAGAACATTGTAACTGCAAAATGAAACATGTTCAGGAGAGTAGTTTGAAGTTTTGAAAAATTGCTGTAAATCGGGTTGATTTTCGACATCTCCTTTTAAGATACACCATTATATCTTTGTCATAGGTGTGATTACATGCTATTGGAGTTTTGAATTTGTTTCATTGTCCTTTTGTTTTAGTATATATGATGTTGTTATATTGAAACTCTCCATTTAATATCATCGTAACTTGAGTTACGATGTTCTTAATTGGAACCATATGAGTTTATAACATCGTAAGTCATGTTAATTTCATTAATGATGGGCAATTTCAATAACAATAGTAACATGATAAACTATTAACAGGGTGGTAATATTAAGTTCTAATTCGCCAAAAACTTTATGTACATTTTAACATCCGAAAACCTGCTGTCGATAGACCGGTGAACACAATATTGTTCATTATTCATTTAATATGTTGGCACTCTTTCCTTGAAGTTTATTTACATTTACACATGCTCACATACATCATTCCCATGTATAACATTACTTCCATAACAAATTTTTTTAATCAAACGGTCTCTATTGTTGTTAATTGCGGCCCCATTTTGTATTTGCATTCCCTACAAATTGAACTGCACGAAAATAGGTTTTTATCCGTTAGTCTCCAATTTTAGCACAGTCACACGACACTTACTTCATTTTTCTTTTGTTTTTTCCCCAACATAAAAAAATATTTTTATTTCTATGATGTGTCCTTATCACTACTTTCTCTTGACTCATTTGTTTGTTTAACTACACCCGTCTTTAAAGTCTCATAAAAATATGCATACACCTCTGGGATTAGCCCATGCGTACACAAAGACAGGAGATCCTTTTTCTTCTCTGCAGTTACTGGCAGCACTTCTTTGTACGCATAGCTAAGCTCCAGATTGTGTATTGATCTTGGCTTTTTTCGGCATTTCTGGTATAGATTAAGAGTCACCTCTTCACCTGCATGGTCATACTTGATGTAAAGTGTGATGGAATTCTCTCTCTATATATACGAATCTGCTTCACATTTTCTCAACGTATGTGCTCTTTATTTTCGCTCACTGACCAGTTGCGGCTGTCGAAACCCATTGATGTCCTTCTGAGAAATTTCTTTTAACAAGTATTGTTCGCCCTTTGTTTTTGCCATACATATCAGCATGACCCACTGTTCAGGCACGTAAATAGTTTGTCCTTTTTTTCTCCTTTCAATGAGGGCATACATCTAATCCCCTTCATTTTTGATGTGCCTCTTCAAAAATTTGTGAGTAATAGAAATTTGTAGTGTTTCGGACATGAATGAGTATGCTGCATACATAATTCTATTGCGGTTTTGCCCCGCACAGTTGTCTGAGTAGAATACGAACTTGGCAATGCCTTCTTCAACTTTTAACTTAATGAAGTCCGTGACAAAGCTCACAATTTCATTCACACCTCTCTTTCCAATTTGTTCATGTAATAGAATAAGCTCACTTCGGACTGTGGGACTGTTAATGTTTTTTGAAGGTCGAACGTAGTCACACACAACGTACTGTCAATCTGGGCTCGTGCTTTGTCTTTGTTTTTCATTTCTCCTGCTAAATCTTTATTTTTCATGTGCACCTCAATCTCTTTAGCCATCTCTTCTTTTTTCATAGCGTTCTAGCACATAGAATAAGCACTGCATTCAGCACACTGATCTTTCTTAGGGGAGACAAAACCCAAGGTTGAACTCATTGTTGAAGATATCCCTATACTGCCTCAATGTTACATGGATGTCTGAAAGTTTCTTTTCTCATTCAGTGTACATATTGTACATTTAACTGATTGACAAACCATCTTCCAGGTACTTCCTGTTACTTCTTTCTCTGGTGTTGTGTGAATCTAACAACAGGAAATGAATTAATGTGTTCCTTCACATTCTCTTTCACTGCTTCAGGTATGCAATTGTGCCCACAATTTAAATGTTTGCCCCTCTTGTCGGGTGAAAGTGTGGCATTTTCAGAATGGTTTAGCTTTTTTAATGCAGTTCTAACCCGCATATCAGTTATGGCAAGAGTAGCAAGGAACATTTTCTTGCAAATTTTAATGCGGGCATCACCGTTACTCAGTGCATAGACGACTGAAGAACCCCTTCTAGATTTTCGCTCTTCAGTGACACAATTTGTTTTTTCCTTGAAAGTATTCCTTCCTATGAAATCCCAATATCTAGTATGGTCACCAAGCTTCCAAAATTTGTTACAAATGTTAAGCCTATCTTCCTCAGATAGTTTCTCATTACATTTGAATCTACAGTTTGGTCCACATCCTGCTTGCATTTTTTTTGCAGAAAGTACTTGTTTAGTAGTTGTGTTAACATATCAGGGTTCCCACAGACCTGGAAAGTCAGGGAAAGTCAGTGAAAGTCAGGGAAAATTAATGTGGTCAGGGAAACATGTTTTGAAACCCTGTGAGTCAGGGAAAATGACCCTAAGAGAGTAGAAAGTCAGTGAAAATGTTCTGAGTATGATAACAGTATTAAACTTCTCTCTTCACAACCTGCACTTTTTTCTGCTGTGAAGGCCACTTTTCCTTTTTTACGTGATAGTTTTTCTGGTCTTTTTATCCATATTTTTGGTGTTTTATAATAATAATTATTAAC
>PNEQ01084681.1:18148-53301 GCA_003012365.1 Medauroidea extradentata
ACTGTTTTAAATTGTTATATAAAATATCTGTTGCTTAAAAGGATAATGATGGGCAGCTATGGGGATGGTGAAGGCTGAAAAAAAAAGTTTGTTGTGTAGGCGTGTTGTTATAATAATATTAATTATGGTCAGGGAAATTTTTAATGATTGGTCAGTGAAAGTCAGGGAAATTCATTTTAATATTTCTGTGGGAACCCTGCATATTCTTGTCCTAAGTTTCTTAGTTTTTTGGCCTTAACTGTCTCCCATTCACTCATGTTAACACATCTCTTTCTCCAAGAGCTTATTTTCTTTTTACATGATCTTTGTATTTTTTTTTTTTTTTGCAAAGCTACCACAACTTACGTTTTCTGCAGGACGACAATCAGAAATGTTGTTATGAGTAGCTTGTAAGCATCCTTCAGCCTGACATTTTTGCGAATTCACAGTTGTCTTTACTTGTTTGGTTGCGTTTGATTTCTTCTTGTAATCCTTAACATTCTTTCTCTTCCTACTTTTATTAGCGTGTCTCTTTTCATCATCACAAGATATTTCACTCCCTTTTGTTTCATCCAGTTCCCAGTCTGTGACATCCCAAAACTCGTCTTCATTGCCTTTTTACTGGGATGAATGGTCACGTGTATATGTATATGTTGCGAAATTTGACGGTATTAAGTGTCTTGAATTAACAGAACTATCGGGCTTTCTATGCTTTGCATCAGCGATAACCTCCTTTACCTGCCTACCATCATTCTCTTCATACTGCATACTCTTCTATGCTTTCTTCTCTGTTCAGCACTTCTTTGCTGCATTCTGTGTGCGTTTCTCCATCCTGCAGCCTTTCGCCCTCTTCTTTACTTCCTTATTTTGTAGAGGACTGTTCTATTTTTTTACTGCCTACAGTATGCTGTAATTGATTTTTCTCTTCTAGACTATCAACTTCCAAACCATTTTTCTGAAATATTTACTCTCCAAGAGTCTTCGTTTGCTCCCAGAAAACACATTGATCTGTAGTAAGGGGTGACAAGCCCCAAGAACCAGTATCATTGGAATTTGTATGACTTTCTTCAAATGATTCATCTGAAACATAATAATTAATGTTAAAGTATTTGCCTGCAAATTAAAATTCCTCCTGATAAAAATATTCTTCAATAATCCATGGCAAAAGATGGGAATTATTAATGATACAGAAACTCCACAAATGCAAAAACCTTTTTTCTGCTACAAAGTATTGAAATGCAACTTTTGGTAAAGCCTATAGGCTACATTCGCAACAGCACACAAACAGCACATACTACTTCCAGGTTACAACGTGCCCACTAGATTGCAACACTGTTAATAATTACGAGGAAGATTCTCATTGCAGAAAATAGTCACACTTTTCTCCAGTAATAACATCGTATCTGACATTACGGTGTTATTGTTTTCATTAAGTCCATACAAGATTATCGTATCTTGAGTTACGATGTTATTGTTCTTATAAAGTCCATACAAGAGCATCGTATCTTGAGTTACGATGTTATTATATGGAGCAAACATGTGAATAGTAGTTACGATGTCCATAACCAGAGCTATAAAAGAAAATTATTCAGAGACAAGGTTATAATATTGTACCACAAAATAAAGGTAATATTTTTGCTCATAATGAGCCAAAAATCTTAAATTCGTAAAAATGTCAGTTACGATGTTCATAGTTGGACGGGTCGATATACTCACATTTAGAAAGATGGACAAAATAAAAATACTATAACAATAAAACAACAAAATCAATTGGTGATGGGAAATTTACTCTGAGTGAGGTCAGGTTTATTATAATGATGGAGTACTCTTTCATCTCAGCCATAAATGGGAGCAGTTTGCTGTGTGGATGGGATATTGTAAGCATACATAAGCACATTATTTGATTTACGACTCATTGCAGTTGGTAGATTGTTAGCAATGGTATGTAACTAGCACACCTAGCAGAAGAGGGGCAAATTAAGGTGTGGTAGGAAGTTCAAAGATTTTCCAAAGTAGTTTTATCTTGCATTAAGTCCTGGGGGTTGTCAGGATTTGATGATGTACTGTTTTGGTAGTTCTCAACACCTCAGTTCTGCGCTATTGTCTGAGGGTGGTATGGCCTTTGCTACTCTGGTATTGTAAAACGAGCAGGGTGGCTATTGGTCTGGAAAACAAGGAAAACCTGTTTTGTAGGGCAGTTCGAAAGTGTTGGGGAAAACCCGGAAAGGGCAAGAAAGTTACTTTTGGAGCATGGAGATTCAAATGGGTGATACCAATTGTATCCATAGTGATTTTTTTTTTTTTTTTGGTAGTCCTTCATTTGAAGTGATTTTGTGATAGTATAAGTTTCACATTTTTTTTAAACAAGTAATAAAAAAATTGATTAATTTCTCTTAACTCTAAAATTTAAAAAAACTCTGGTTACAGTTAACTTGAATTGTGTTTGCTATACAAGGTTACGTGGAGTAAATACAAATTTATCAATAATAATATGTAGAATATGCGGCTACCAGAATTATTTGTGATCGAAAACATCACTTCTTACTCTGAGGTCTGTTTTAACGTCTGGTAATCTCTTTGAAATTGAATATATGTGTTAACTGTGTATGTACTGTTATAAGCTATTCACTGCATGAGAATAAGTGTGCTCTTGACTGTTCATGTTGCAATATTTTCAATTAATTAAACATACAGCTTTTCTCTGGGCTATGGTAGATAAATGCTGCAAAGACAAGCAGAGTTACCGCAGTAAGTTTTAAAATAGTAAAGCAACCCACAAAAGTTTTCAGGAGTGTTTTTAAACCACAGTCATGCAAAAGTTATGCCAGTATGAAGACATTGGGTCATCACAAACACTACACGTAACCCATTTGGGGTGTTCTGTCTCTCTTTGGCTTGGAAGCACTGCAAACAGTCAATGTTGCAGTGTTCAATGTATGCTAGTAGATATGATGTGCCTTTTTAATAACGTCTATAAATTGTACATGTGCACAAAAAGGTACAACATTGACTAGTGTCATGGGCTGGTAATACATGTCATCAGTTCTGAGCCAGCCCTCCATTTGTGGACAAGTTCACGTCTCCAATGCTCCCAACAGTGTTGGGTATTATGGTCTGAATGAACAAGAAATACTAGTACCATCGGGCAGGTTAATTTTGAAAACCATGTGCTAATTTAAAATAATTTTTTAAATCAACAGAGTCCTAAATGTGAAAGCTAAGCTTGTGATGTGTTTCAGGCCATCTTGATTATTTACACAGACACTACAGCCAACCCTCACATTGTTTGGTATACCTTCTCCCACATTGTGATGGTACGGTCCATAACCAAGAGCGCCAGTCAGTAGCGTACAAGATCCAATGAAATTATCATCCAAAAACACAACAGTTGATTCTTGCAGGCATGTAGATGGTCATGTGCTCAAATAAATAGCCAGAATTAGTATTGCTTTCTTTGAACTTAATCATGCCTCGACACTGCTCGAGGAGACAATATTGGATTAGAGCACTGAAAACTATTTATCACAGCTACTTTACAGGTAAACAATAGAATCCATGAATAGTTGAAGAGAAAAAATGTTGTTATTCATAAATTGTGCAGGAAAATTATACTTATCCATTCTACAAACATTTAAAACTCATTTGCTCAGAAACTATCTTCTGTATACATGTTCTAAAAAGTCAACCTGCTTCGCATATGCAACAATAATATCAAACTAGAAGACGCATACCACCACTGCAGAGCCACTTCAGATGTCCATCACCTTGAAACTTTTCTGTGAATTAATAGTCTCGTAGTTATAGACCAGACCATCTGCAATGAGGGAAAGTGTAGAACAGCCAGAGGTACCGTTTGTTCTTTGATCGCGGCTAGGTGACTGGCTGTTTGAGAGTTGGCAGTTGTCTGTGTAAATAAATAATTTGAAAGCCATGTTCTGATTTATAATAATTATTTTTAGTTGTAACATGGCTTTTCAAATTATTCAACATACTTGATGGTACTAGTTTTTCTTGTTCATTCCGACCGTAATGTCCAACACTGTTGGGAATATTGGACATATGAACTCTCCCACAAATAGTTTTTAATAAACGCTGACATTTAAAGTTAACATATCCAGCGCAATACCTGTTATTGTAGATTTTTCTTGTCCCAAATATAGGCTGTTCAGGATAAACTGAACACTTGCTTACAATTTTCTGCGAGTCATTATGCCACCATCTTTAATATTTTAAGTATGAGAACTTAAATGTAACTAAAAACTAATGTGAACTATTCATAACTCTCAAAACTTTACTTCTATAGCTCCAATAAATACATTTGTTTGATTGTTACAAGCGTTGGGAAGTGCTCACTTTAAAGTGAACCGCCTGTACCCTTTATGCCATATACAAACTGCTTTTGCCTTAAATTAAACTAGTGTTCCCATATTTTTGTGATGTTCATTGTGAAGTGTTATCTGACTATTTTAGTTCATGTCATAACTTATATATTTTAGTAGTTGCACTTTAGTTTGTGGAGTAAAATATAGATTGTGCAGTAAAATCAATTATGATAGTTTTGGTGCCAATGTGTAGAATATCTTCATTAAAAAACAGGGCATAGCACATGAGGGGTATTAATCTGTGTGCCATGAATCTTATCACTTTTGTTACAGCCATTTTCATCTATAAATGTAATTAAAATCACATATAGGTTGGTTAAGTTCAGAGAAATGTATGAGTAAAATTTCTAGAGGGACAGTTTTATTGTGTGTTTACTTTTTAAAAAAGTTATGTCTAAAAAAAATATAGATGTAGAAATAATCGACAAAAATTATAATTTCATCATAAAAAGTAAGGACAGTTATTACACTCCCATTTAATTAGTTATAACGAAAGAACGCACATCTATGTGCGGTCATTCGTCACAGGGGCATAATTAATGCTTTTAAGCTCTGCAGTCAACAACTTTGAGGGTGTTTGTCGGGGAAACCTGCATGGGGAGAAGCATGGATTTATCGAAAAATGCTCTTCTAGTTTTGCAAAAAAATCAGTGTTACCCTTGTTATTTCTGACACAAAATTTTTATTGGGTGAACCACATCGCCATCTCTGTGTTGCCTTATGAAGTCGTGTGTACCACCAAGGTGGCACAGCGGCAATACATTGAATTGGCGTTTGGGAGGACACCGTTTTGATTACTGCCTCTTGCAGTCTTGATTTAGGTGTTCCATAATTCACTAAATTGCTCTAGGTTATTGCTGTGCTGGTTTCAGGGCATAAATTGTGATGGAAATCCTAGATATGAAATTGGCATTCTTATTATTTTCTAATAATCAGCTGCCAGACGTTACAGAAATATTTAAATTTAGATCAGGTCATACATAGTTCTTATTATTTGTACATTAGATGTTTGTATAAATGTGCATTAAAATTTTTTAATGCAGCTGTCAAGTTTTCTCGCCAGGGATCTATTAACAGTACGAATTAAGTATTGGATTGGCTATCAGTAAAGGTATTTAAGAAATATGTAACAATAAAACAATACCTTTGTTACATTTTATTTGTAAAGTGTTACTTAAATGAATTGCTGTATTGTCACTAATATTATCACATTTATGTATTGTGGTTATCATCCATATGGAAATAATATAGTCATTGTGGAGCTGGAAAAGTGTTATTTATTTGTGATCTTTACCAAATTGATAATGCTAATGTTGATAATCAATAATTTTGTACAAATATACTAAGTCTCAACAGAGGTGTGAACTTTGTTAATGTCTTCGGAATCTATTGGTCTGAGGCGTATACTGAAGTTTAACATTTTTGAGAAACTGTTATTATTTGTTAACAATTTTGATCATTATTAATTTTTGTGATTTCTCAATTGTAAACATTCTTAATAAATTTAAGCATTCAAATTATCCTATTTTATTTTGTGTGTTGCAGCTGAAGAGGCACCAATTGATATGTCACCAGATTCTGGGATCAATGAGCTTACAGGCTTGAGTCCAGAAGAACAAGAAAAGCAGCGTCAAGAATGGCAGCAAGAACTTGCTAAAGTATTAAACTAATTACATTTTTTTGTATATTTAGAAGTAATTTTTCTTCTAGTTTTATTTTTCAGCTCATGTAGTATCATTTTTCAGGTACTTCTAAAAACATTCCAAGAAGGGGGTCACTGTCACTGGCATTTGTTTTGAATTAATTAAACTTGTAGAAAGAATACTGGATCATTAATAGTTGAAAATTCATTAATAAAATAACGTTTACGAGAATGTATACTAGAAGGGGGTTCAGTAGCCACTGTGTTAAGATGTGAAACAATAACTTCAACAGTTGTATGTTTAAATGTGCAATATAAAACTATAGCAGAATATTTGTGATTTTTATAACACACATACTTTCTTCACTTATAATAAAGAAAAAATACCGTAATCATTCAAACATGAGAAATCATGATTAGTCACATATATTTATTTTAACAGTTTATTTGAAAATCTATGGTGCAACATTGTACAGAGAAAATTTTTTAGTTGTATGAAGCAGTTTTGACAGCAGATTTCAAATGATAATGTTGCTTCAGAAATAGTAGTAGTAGTATTGAAGTATGTATTATAGTGATGTAGGTTTGCAAAAATATTTCTGCTGTAAACTGTTAGCCACTCAAAGGAAACAACTTTATTTATACATTATTTACAAAGTAATTAGAATCAAACACTTGAAAGGTTATCACTTACAAGAATGGTGTGTAGTTGGTTGTGATGTCGAATGGTTCTTTGCGTTTATAACTTTGAGATGTAGTTATCTGGTTTGTTACTAATGTTGTAATTTTGTCTCGTAAATTGCAGTCTGTGAGATAGTTTTTGAATGTAATTACATAATCACGTTTCCATTTTAGGCTAGTTCCTCTTTAAATTACCATGAAACTGTTACTCAGCAAGATAGATTGGTACCCATCTTTTAGTAGGTTATTAACCTGCTAATGTTAATATTTTGCATCACCCTTGTAATTCAGTAATCACATTTTATGAGCATTTTAGAAATTATTCTTAATATATGTAACTATACCATTGCAGATATTTTCACTTTATCCAACGTAATTTTTTAAACTAGTTAATCTTGATTTTAGTTTTGCTTGAATAATTCTTGGAAAAATTTTAGTCTACCAGTGACGTTCTCATTAGCTAATGTAATATCTAATTGGTATTGATTTGTAAAGTACAAGGGCAGATCCTGCTGTAGGTTTTTGGGGAGGGGGGGACTCATTCCTTATAAAGTAACTATTCCCACACCCCAAGTCAAAGAAGATGGTCTGTAGGTTCTCCCCCCCCCCCCCCCAAAATAAAATTTAGTGTTTTTGGTGCAAAATGATTTCATTTAAAACATTTCCTAAACAAAAAATTAAATATACCCTTTTAAAATTTCATATATTTTAACCCCTTGACATACATAGATGCACCGGGCGCATCATGAATTACTGCAGCTTTTAAATACGTCTATGGCGCAGGCGCTACATCGATTGTTGTGCTCGCTATAATTTGATCATGGCATGCTACGCAGCGCCATGTTACAGTACTTTTGTTTACTGTATACGTAGTTCAAACTTCCTCTAAGAGATGGCGTCAAAGCAACTGTCTCATTTGTGGACATGTATTTGGAATTGTAACCAACAGAACGTGCATAATGAACCATTCTGCCGGGTTCGGCACGCCTGCTGGCGTGTGCACTTCTGGGAAAATAAGCGGTAGTAGTACCGTGATGTTACATGATGGCATCCACTAGTGGTACGTGGAAAGGTATATCTAAATAAACCAATACAGGTTTTAGAGGAAAGACTTAGATTTATCTGATTCTAGTGAAGAATATGTACCATCTGAAGATAAATCCCATAATTTTCACGGTGTTGGTATTGTTAGGCTACACAGAAAAAACATGCCGCAGGAATTGCAGCAGATCAAAACAAAAAGATGTTTATGTGATGTAATCTCACAATATGCTTGCTATCAAATGGCACGGCAAAAAAACTGTCAACATTCTTTCGACTGTTCATAAAGAAGTCGAAATGACCAGAACGGGTAAGGTAAAAAGAAAAAAAGAGCAAGATGGTTCAGGCACACCTATTGTGAAACTGAAAAGTGTAATCGATTACAACAAGGGAATGGGCGGGGTTGACAAACAAGACCAAGTTTTAGCATGTTTTCCCATCATGAGAAAATATGTGAAAGGGTACGAAAAAAGTTTTTCTACATGCTTGATATCTGCCTTTTCAATTCCTGCGTTGTACACCAGAACATCACCAAGAAGAAGATGTGTTTCTCCGATTTTCGTTTGAATGTAGCTGAACAAATGCTGGAAGACTGTCAGTTGCCTGACTGTCGCAAAAGGGGACGTCCATCATCAGGTGACACACCCAGGCGGCTACTTGGAAAGACACATGGGCACTTTCCTGAGAAAATTTCTTTCATAGCAACATCAAAGGAACAACCAAGAAAGCGATGCAAAGTTTGCTATTCAAAAAACATGCGAAGTGAGTCAGTGTACCAATGCAAGCAATGTAAGGTTGAACTACACATTCCAGAGTGTTTTGAAGTGTTTCATACCAAAATATCCTTTTGATCTGTAGATGTATATTGTATTGCTGTAAATAGTACTTTGAAAAAAAAAGAGAGAAAAATTGTTTCAAGAAAAAACAATTTTTTTTGTAAATACTGAATTTCTGAAAATTTTATTTGAAAATGTATTTTAGTGAAATATTGTTATGAACTGTTTTACACAAAAAAAATATGTTTGATGTAAATATTGTGTATTTTTACTGTTTCATGCGTCTTCTAGAAAAAGATGAACGTTTTCCCCTAAAAAAAGTTGCTGCATGCACTGAATATTTCATACTTCATTTTGGTGTACTGTAGTAAATAATTGTTTTGAATTGTTTCTTGTAATACCAAAACACTTTTATATTGTAAACATTTCTATTGTTATTGCTGCAAATAGCAAGAATGAGACAACAATTGTTCCAGGGGAAAAAATAACGAATGTGAAAACTGAATATCTCAAATTTTTACCAGAAAACTGTATTTTAGTGAATTTTGTTTTGAACCATTCTATAAAAAAATCCTTTTTTACTGTAAATATTATATATGTATACTGTTTCATACAGCGTCTTCTAGAAAGAGGCCAAAGTTTTCCCCTAAAAAATATTACTGTATGCACTAAATTTCTCATACTTCAATTTTTTGAAATTTAGTGAATAATTGTTTTGAATTGTTTCTTATACTAAAAAATACTTTTACATTGTAAATATTTATATTTTTATTGCTGCGAATAGCACCTTGAAGAATGAGACAGTGTTCCAGGAAAAAAAAAAGTATTGTGATAACTGAATTTCTCACATTTTTATCAGAAAACTGTATTTTAGTGAATTTTGTTTTGAACTGTATTATACCAAAAAAAATCCCTCTTTTTTGTTGTAAATATTGTATATTTTTACTGTTTCAAACAGCATTTTGAAGAAAGAAGCAACAATTTTTCCGGGGGAAAACAGTGGGTACACAGAATTTCTGAAATTTTTTGTGTTATTTGTGAATTATGTTTCTAAATATTTTTATACTGATAAAAAAATTTTGTGACCTATTGACATTTTATACTTATTTTTAACATAAATAGTACCTTATGAAAGAAGTAAAAAATCATTTAAGACTATTAAA
This sequence comes from Medauroidea extradentata, assembly GCA_003012365.1. Lineage (NCBI taxonomy): Eukaryota > Metazoa > Arthropoda > Insecta > Phasmatodea > Phasmatidae > Medauroidea > Medauroidea extradentata. Next base: position 27,813 of record PNEQ01084681.1, read on the forward strand.
CACTCTAATAGAGTAATAATTTGTACACTTTTCTCTAAAAATCTGTATTATAGTGAAATAAATAGATTTTTCTGGCAAGTATTTACTTTTTTACATTGGTATGTGAAGGGGTTAAGGATTAACAATGTATAATAGGTCGGTGAGGGGAGGGGCAGGACCACTTGGTTCCCACCGCCCTAGATTAGCCCCTAATTAAGGGAAAGCGAGTAAGTTCATATACTTTATCATGTTTGACCATATTAGACTATATTTACTACTTAATCAAGGCCAAGGTAGCTTAATGTTTAACAATTAGTACCATATTTATCCACATATGACGACAACCTCAAATATAAGATGACCCCCTATTTTAGCCCAATGGTAAGGGAAATATTTTAATTTTACCACAAATCCTTATTAAGAGGTGCTAAGAATAAACTCAAAAACCAAATATGAAATTTGTTGTAACCCATGTCTGCCTAAGTAAAATAAAAAAGAATTTAACCCACCATCAAAGTAATTTATTTTCACAAAGTCTTCCTGTGTATAGTTTCAGTTGCAGCGCACTTGTGCATTTTTTGCATGCTTAACCACCATTAGGTTAAATTTATCATCATTGTAACTTCAACACTCAAATTTTCTTTGCTCTGCGGTGCCTAAAACCTATCTTCATAATGTGGTCACTCATTATTTAACACGTGCTTTCTTTTATCGGCAGGCCTTCTAGCCTTCAATCACAAATTTAATAATGTTGAACGAGAACAACCATTGGCATGTTCCCGAACATCATGTTATATTAATCATCGCATTAGAAAAGAACCTGCATAGCATTATAGAATAACATGCTGAGCCCTTCTCACTCGGACATAGGTCGCTCAATTTGTGCTATCACAATAAACACAAAGTGCTCGTCAGATCCAGTTGTCCTTATCCTCCCCCACTGCTCATAATCTGGTATCACACTAATAGTAGGATGGGGCAACTAACCACTAATATTTTACTTAACAACAAAGGTTTAAGGCAATTACATTTATTATGAAAATTACAAATTGGTGGATACAAATACGCCGGAAGAATGCAATGCGGCATTATTCATATGAAATACAATGACCCGTGGCTGAGTCAAATGGCATAGAATTGAAAAACAAAGGGAACGTTCCCCTCGCGTCCAAAACGGCGCCAAACATGAGTGAAATTTACAGGAAAGCGAATGCAAGACATAAACCATAAAACAGACTAAAGCAAATGTAACTGAAACTTACCAAGAACTGACGGAAGTACCATGAGTGCAATATCGGCCAAGAGAAGAGCGGACCAACCTCGTTATACGGAGCACGGGTGACGACTGCCACGAGCCAGCTCACTCCACCCGGCAGATGGCCGAGAGGAGGGGTTGGAAGGGAGGGGAGGCACGGGAACAGCCGAAGAGGGCAGAAGGTTCTCGAAGTTCAAGTCTCCTGGCGAGCACAATGAAGAGGGGGAGGGTGGGGGTACATCACATGTTCACGGGAGCACTCACTCACGGCGCGCGGCTTCTAAACAAAGATATCTGGACGAAACACATGAAGTCTATATCCTCTTGTAGAATTATATATATCCTCTGACAGAAACGTGTAGAGCTGGATGCCTTGTCCAGTTCAATGCTATGTTCACATGCATTTGTTGTGTGTGAATCGGAACAAGCTCTAAACATGCGCGAGTGTAAGAAATGGAACACTCCCCAAACTACAACACATTTTGTTTACCATCATCTACCATTTTGCATAAAGCACTACTAAAAATGTGTAGACGGCTGCCTGCTGTGAATTGTGATGCACTAACATAATATATATTTATTTCATGTACCAATATTTTAGCTGAAGTTTTGTGGAATATTTTCAGTTACAAGTATAAACCTGTGTAAATCAAGTATCATTAACATGGTCTACTAGAAGAAATCTTGATTAAAGGTAAAGTTAACCCCACTTTTGGTTGTGATTCGGTTACTTTTGATTTTGTTACTTACTGAACTCACGTTTTCGCAAAAAATATGTTTGCCCATAGAAACCACTTATTATTTTACATGCTTAAATATTAATGCATGAGTATTAACTTCAAATATATTTTGTTATACGAATTAAAGACTGCCCCTAACTCTTGGGAGTGATTTTTAGAACAAAATATTGTCTTATATTTGTGTAAATATGGTAATATAAAAGCTGCTGGCAGAATGAGTTAATTTCATTTCAAATTAGCTATTGTTCTTGTAAGTTACAGTTACTGGAATTGTTAATATTTAATTAAATCCCCATGTTATTTTCATTATCAGAGATTCAAGAAAATTATTTTCAGGTGGAGGAAGAAATTCAGACCCTGAGGCATGTGTTGACTTCAAGAATAAAGCATTCCCAGGAACTGAAACGAAAGTTGGGCATCACTGTTTGGAAAGAGATACAAGATGACATGTCTCAGGGTATCCGAAATGTTAAAGAGTCGAACGTGTGAGTATTTCTTATATGTGTGATGCATGAGCCAGAATTTTATCCATGTGTAGGCCTCTCCAAAAATTCTTACCCTTTCCCATTTTTGTAAATATTTTTTAATGATTTTGTTGTATTTATCTTTTTTCTGCAGTCTGCATTTTTTCTGCTTCACTTTTATTTTTATATATGTGTGTATATAACATTGAAACCATTTTTAATATTTACCTTGAAAATTAATCTAGCTAAAAATAATTTTAAAATATTCCACCAGTAGGTTAGTAGTCTTATTAGTCATTTTGAAATTTGACACTTCAATTTATTTGATACTTAATAGATGGCAATATGGTCAAATAGACTTGTGAAAATTGGGTCTTACCAAAATAAGCCAATGTTTTAAAGAAAATTTTATTTGCTTACAATTATGTTAGTTAGGCACAGTTACTGACATGTCAGTATTCTTGCTTTGGGTTATGTTCTCAAAATTGAAACCTGTAATATCTTTTTTCAAATGACATAATCAAAACTAACATAGCAAAAAACATTTCTATCAATTTTTTGCCGTAGATTAAACGGTACTTTAATATATTAGTCTTTGGCTAAAACTGTCACTTCTATCTATAGAAAGTAGTGCCATCATTTTTCTAATAGAGCTGTACCAATAGGCAAGAATTATTACCAGTAGCAATTACAGATTATCTCATCTATTAGAATACAACTGATTCTTTATACAGATTATTGTAATGCCAAAATATACATGTCTCACAGAATAATACACACATTTTTTAGTTCAGTTAATACTTTGCTAAAACAAAATTACACTAAGAAAGTAATCACAGTCTGCATTATTTACATAATATTTTTTTTGATTAACAGAATGATGTGGCACAATGGTAATTTGTTGGACTCTGGTTCGACCCTCGGCTCTCACAACCCTGATTTTAGTTTTCCATGGTTTCCCAAAATCACTCTAGGTGAATGCTGGGATGGTTCCTTTACAAAGGCCGTGGCCGACTCCTCTCCCAGCTCCTGTCATTATACCACATTCTGTTTGTCTCTATTGACCTCACTGTTGACGAAATGTAAAGCCCATTTAAGGATCTCACTCACCAGAACGGTGGTGGTCGCAGCCACGGTAGCGGTGGCTGTGAAATGCGACCTATGTAATCAGATGGACTTGTTCAGACCAACAGCAAATCTAGCAGAGTGGCCGCAGCCTGTGTTGCGTTCACTCAGCAGAGGCGGCCGAAACACAGCAGGTTGCTTTAGCCTGCAGGCTGCCTAGTGTTGCAGATAAAGTGAATAGTGTTGTAGTTGTGTGATAGTACACAGTGGCATTTGAAACGGGGGAAGGGTACCCCCAAAATTTTGGGGGTAGGGTACACCCCCTAAATTTGTTGCTGAAAAGCAGTTTAAATATGAGATTACAACTTGCTTAGTATTATATGTGTAATGTACTATAGTAAGCAGCATAATCATGAAATCAGAATCACTTAGATATCTCAAATGGTTCAATAGATATGGAGGAATAATCGAAAAAATTTTTCACGTCTTTCCGTCCCCGTATCGAATTTCGAACCGTCTTGAAATCCCATCTTAGACATTTGTATAGGTACCGAAGTGACGTAAAAATCACATTCGTAGCCCTTTCGGTTCCAGCTATATAATAATTCATATAAACCTCGTTTTCTCCCTTTCGATCTCATTGGATTCAAATTTAGAAAAATCCTGGAACTGCATTTTGGGTATTTATGTAATCATTTTTGAAGCAAAAACCAACTATATACCTTGGAGAGTTTGCTAGATACAGAGGAATAATCTGAAATGCAGTTTACGTTTTTTCTTTCGCTAATAGTCGAACAGAGGTTACTGATTTTGTAGCCAGGTATAAATATCAACAACGCATTATTTAAATTTATAAAATATTTTTAGACAGCATAGATAGTTTTAAACACGTACAGTACTAGCATTTTATTTTAACGTATGATATTTTTCTTGAACTTTGTGTACACCAGTATAACTTAATATTTGCAGTTAATGATACATTTAGATTAAATTACTTACTTAATCTAATAGTATGTATTTAGAGATATTAATAAGTGAATTCAGGAAATTCCAAAATAATGAGTTGAATTATGTTCACTATTGCACAAATTTGAACAAAATTTGAGTGCAAATTCAAATGTTCAAATGTTTATAAAATAATTAGATGATTATTTAGCCTGTGATTATAGTGCATTTAGAATATAGAGAGTAATTGGTTACATGAGAATTTTTTTTCTGGTTCTGTTGTTAGTTCCCGTGACTGGTACACTCACAAAATTATTACTAAATAAACTGAAGTAAAGTCATTTGGATACAATGTTAAGAATTTTTAAGTTTATGAAATAAAATTATAAAACACTGCCTTAAAAATACTAAGATTTTGGCCTACTGTATACCTTAAATTTAGGTTTACAAACTGCTTAAATACTACCATTTTGCACCTAGTAATTGAAATTTTCCCTAGGAGGACCCCTCGCTCCTGGTTATGGCCTCGGTGCCAAAGCAATTATATTATCATCCTCCTTTTTTTTTTTTTTTTTCATAAAAAAAACTACTTAGGTGCATGCAACCTTGTACCTGCCAATCCAAACTCAAATACGTTTCAGTGCCCCTGATAGCACACGATAGTGCAACTGAAAAATTTATTAAAACTGTGAAGGCATGCCTTGTGTTATATGACGTGTCAGATCCGTAGTACAAGAATATGAAGAAAAGGTTGGATTTGAGATGAAATCGGTAAAACACTACGAATTGATGGGGAGTATCTGTAACTATTTACTGTAAAGTGAATTATTAATGCGTAATATCTTGGCGCACGTGCTGCGGTGTGCGCCACATTGAACGCAGCCGCCAACGCCCCCGCCACTTCCCCCGCGGCCGCCACCGCTACGGTGTGCAAGATCCTTTACTTTACCTTTTTTCGATTAAATATCCATTTTTGATACAGCATTTTACTTTGGAAATTTTGGATGCTGAAATTGTGTGAGTGCGTCAGAAAAAATCTTCTAATATGAGATTCTAACCTGCACTTATGCCTCTCCATCACTAGGAGAAGTGTTTAAGCACCTAATTCCCATGCAGCACTCTACATTAATTATTTTTTAAATTCTTGCTGTCAAATGTTAACAAGAGAAAAACATCATAAGATGCAATGCTGGGTGATGTAAAACTACAGTTTATACTGATTAGACTTAAGGGAATGGAAATTGTAAACAATAACATTTGAGTTCTAAAAATCTGCTAACCTATAGACAAATAAATAACATTGAGAGGCGACACTCCGATCAAACTTGTTTTCACCCGTGGCTCTGTGAGTGCTGGTGAATGAACCAGTTTATAGCAGTATTTTATGGTAAAGTTGGCCATACACATTGTTTGCACTTATCTTTAATTCTCAGTCACATTTATGCACAATAACAAATTGTGTAAGCACTAGCGTAAATGGAAAATAGCAGAGCATATGGCATTTTCTAAAAACACATTATTGTAAAAATAGGGTGCATACTTATCACTAACCATATTTATACATTAATAATTAGTCAGCAGTCTGTAATTGGTGACAATTTATTGGAAAACTGATCAACTACTGATATGGCAGTATTGGGTATTCTTTATCAATCTGTAGTTGAATTGATAAAGCCGTAATTTCCACTTGTAGCAGGTGTGCATTTTGAAGCGTCACAGTAGGGTGGATCTATTTTTATGTAATCTTATCTATATTGTAGTTTACTTTTGGCCTATACTGTTACAGTAATTGCTTTTACAGAGTAACCTCATATTTCCAACATTAGCGTAGGCAGGGTGGAGTAAAATTCATTCAAAAAAGTTTGGGAGGTGATTCCTTATGAAAATTTAAATATACTTGCAATTTGTTCTTGTAAATAAGATTAATGGCAGCAGTTAGTAATGCCTACGTGCTAGGTACTGAATCACTGCAGTTGGAAGTTTGTGTAAATTTTACTAAAAAATTGTGGGTAATGGAAAACTGCAACGAGGACAGTTTTTGTTAATCATAATGTTAAATTTACAAACGTCAAAATATAATTTGTGATGGCACTGAAGTTGTCTACAAAATGAGGATTCTCATCACAGGGGATGACGAGAGGTATTTTTGAGAGATCTTAAATTGAAGATCCTGAGAACTTAAAGCAGAGAGAAATGTCATTTACTTTATGATAGTTTGCATTGATGCAGTTTATTGGTTATATTCAGCCTGCTGTGTATGTATAAATATGTCTCTTCCTTTTAGATTTAAGTCTGAATGTTTCCAATTACCGGTTTATAGCAACATTTCTGATGTTTTCAGTTTTATTTAAAGTAACATATCAACCATGAAACAGCAAAATGTTGAAACACTCAGTTTATGTGAAACCAACATTTTGTTACATCAGGGCATAAAGGATATATATACACCTTCAATAGCAATATCATAGCCTATCAGAAATTAATCTTGGCTTAATTTCATACAAATCCTAATATTGTATCTCCCATAAGTTTCTTTTAGAAAGTTTTTTTCAGTATTTTTAGAAAGTTTTTTCTGTACAACTCTAGCATTATGGGATACTCCATATTGCAGTTACATGGATGATATGTAACCCATCAGACTGCGTTATCTGTTGCTTATGTATGTGTCACAGTTTAACTTACTTGCCAATCTTGTTCACAGTAAACCATTTGCTTCAGATAGGAGTATCAGTTGCTTTAAACAAGGTGAAATACAGTTTCAGGTTATTTAAATGTGCGTGATTTTATTCTGTAGTTGTCTCCTAAAATATATTTTTAAAATTGTGTTCGTGGCAGTTCTATGGATATTTTTCAGCGCATTACAACCTTTACATTTTGTCTATTGTTCATTCTGTGGTCATCATTATGAGTAGTGTGGCAAAAGTAATATTTTTCTAAACTGTTTTTTAAATTATTTTCATAAAAAGTAGGTCCTCAATTCACTTCCCACTGCTTTACATACATCGTTTTGGATTAACATCTCTAATGTTTGAATACCGATGTTTCTGTTTAAGTAGTTGCCGACTCAGGACAATGTTGTTTACTATGTTACCCATTCCTCTTTGTTTCTCTTTGGTTTAACCTAAACATTGTACATATTCCAGGACTGTACAGTTGTTGTACATTTCATTTGTGCCATCTAATGTGAGATACATGTTCAGTGAACTTACCTTAACTATGACAGACAGCTGTGTGCTTTCCATGTGCCCACCTGACCACAATCATCTGAGTTTCATGGAAAGGGACGGGATGAGAAATAAAATGGTTGAGTTGGGGAGGGGAGAAGGTATGGTAAGGGCTGGAAGGAATGTGGGTAATGAAGTTAAGTGGCGAGGAAGAATAGCGAATGGTGACAAGTTGGAAGACATTGTAGCATGCAGAAGGGAACGGAAAGCATAGAGCCAACGAAGCATAGAGCCAACAAAAAATCATTGTTAAGCAGATAGGTAGTGACCAAATCGTTCATGAAAACTACACCCACCTGTAATAAAATGGTGCGGCCATGTAGTTCTGCATGTAGTATAGTATTTATTTCACTTGTTTTTCCAAATTAAAATTTCAATTTTAAAGTTTGTGTGCTTCTACCACACAGACATGAAGTAATTGAGTAAGTGTAGTTTCATTAGTAATTAATTTTGTAGTTTTAGCTTCACACGCTTTTCTCTGTCATTGTGAGCCAGAGGCAGTTAACAAAGACACAGCATTTCTTGGCATGTGTCTGGAATAGGTCAGGGCAAGGAAGAAGGGGAATGGTGTTGATTGGAAGCTGCATCTGGTTTTGTCATGTAGGACTTGGGTTTACAGCGCATACCACAGGCAAGGAGGAAGCGATAGATATGAAGAAGAGAAAGGGCGAGAGGAGGAATGCGGGCTAATGTGAGATGGCATCAGAATGAATATCCTCACAAAGCCAGAGGGTAGTTTGGACAACTTTGTCCGATGAATTTTCATTTGTGCCGTGTAACGGAATCCCGAAGGGTCACGCAAAATGAATGGGTACAAGAGTGGCAAGTTCGGTTACAAAAATCACAATTTATTTGGTGCCAAGAAGTACAACAAGCGCACGAGCGCAATGACAGCAATACAAAGCAGGTACATCCATCATGACATCGTGAAAGGCGATTCTTAACCAGGGCTGAATTAAAATACATTTAACGGGCGGTCCCCATCGACACACCATCGGCCAACGCGGTCGAAAAACAATTAAATGCAAAGGAGTTGACGCGCGATTTACTGCACTGATAGCCGAAGCACCCAGCACGTATGACTCAACAATATACAAGGTTAAAACGCAAATTGAAAACTTACCGTACACAATTTAGCCGCCAGAGTGACAATGAGGGAGCGGCCAGAACTAGCCCAGTCGAAGGCGGCGGCGAGACTGCCCGGAGTTAGCTTGCTCGAGAGGCGTAAGTGGTTTCTTTTAATAATGGCTGATAGGAAGTTACTGCGGATGCAGAAAATTGTTCTGCCTGCCCTTGCACTAGCTTTGCCGACGTCACAAACACCCTCAACATTCCATCACTGGCTTGTAGCCAATCACCTACAACATGGGCTTATAGGACATGGATTCCAGGAAAGCTGCGCTCACCATCGGCGCGCTGTGTCTGACTGCTAAAGACCACCACTTCCCTTCAAAATATACCAATTTACATAAAGTCTACTTGTACTTAATTGTCAAAGTATACAACAAAAACTCACCTGAAATTTAGGAAATTCAATGCTGAGCATTTTGATGTCAAACTTGATATGGCAAGCTTGATTTTAGAGTTACAGCACGTCAGCCAACTTAAAATTTGCCATAAAACTTTACCACATCAAAGTCGTCCAAAAATACACGAAAATAAAATGTTGGGAAACTTTGGGCAAATCCACAACTAGGTGCTTACGCTAAAATTTATAAATTTACACTTAATATAAAAATTTGGCTGTCCACAAATCATCAAAGTCATGGTAGGAACTGGAAAGTTCATTATACAGCAAAAAATTATTATTACAATAAGTTGCAGGAAAATACTCGATCAACAGATACATGTGCAGTTGCAATAAAAATATATAGATCTACATTTGTTACCAAATTTAGGCTAAATCTCAAACATACTAAACACCCTGAAAAGAATGAAATAGCCTCGGTACAGAAATAAAAAGAAGATAATCTGTTTAGAATTTAAATGAGTATCTTTTGACACCTCACTCTTCACTATTGCAATAAATTGAGTTCCTTGAATTGTAGTGCAAGTCCCATAAGTTTAGGAATGACTTAATATCTGAATATGTAGTAAAAATTTACTTACATAAAAAGTTTGAATCAATATTCTGAGCGACATTTTACTTTAAGTCAAATAAACGCAAGGAAAAAACAAAATAATAATACTTGTATTGTCGACATATTCGAAGTGCCATAAGGGATTCATTACATGACTAAAAGAAGCAAGACATATGTAGTGCACAGATCAAAAATGTTAAATAGGGACCAGGTCTGCAATCCTTTCACAGTACAAACAAACAAGCAGAATCTGTGCTTATTGATTTTACTTTACTCAACTTTAATTTACAAGCAAATTCTTAATAAAATATAAGATCAAGTACAAAAAAAATAAGCCACATCAAAAGAACTACTGTTAAGTAAGCTCTGCTGTATACTATTTTGACTATACTTTTCCTTGAGACATGCAAACATACTTAGTATTTGTTTAAAACACTCAAAATACATAGTACATGACCTGTTACACGTCATTAAATGTATTGGATACATTTTCCGACCTACGTGTCGGGTTTACTATTTTGGTGCAGAGCACCCATTTCTGCATTCTTGTGCTCTCATTACTGTCTATCCATATGGACCTCGCGTTTACGTAGCAACCTGGAATGAGCCAATCTTTCAGCCTTCAATCTATGGCTGTGATGACTTTTATTGTTCTCTCTCCTATTTCCCATTGCCTTGTCAGCCTCATCATCTTTCTATATGTACTCAGATTTTCAGCTAGTTAGGAAACATGTATTTTTTGCATATTTTCATAACTTCATAGTGTCATAGTCTGTGGTTTTGCTTCTGGTGCCAAACGGACTTAACCAGTGTTGAAATTCATGTGACATTGCTGTGATTGCAGCCAAGGTTTTCCTGGATTTACCAATTGTTCGCAACAAAAAACTATGTACATTTTAGTTTGCTGGACTTTAATGAGTGCAAAAATTGACTGCTCGGGTCCCAATTATTATGGGTCATAACCCTGACTAAGTAAGCTGTAGTGGTTGCGTCCAGAATAGGCTATAGTTCTATCCTAGCAAGTTGTCATATTTCTTGAAATTTCAGATGTTTTATTTGTTGTGACTGAAGCCTTTTCTTTGAGCCTTTTCTTAGTATGCATGCACTGGCAGGTAGTTGATTATGCCCTGTGCAGCTAGCACATCTAATCAGTTCAATTTCCTTTGTTCAAGCTCATGTAGAAAGGTCTGAATGTTTCTTTAAATCAATTCTACAGGAAGGAATTGTCTTGTTTACATTTTTGGTTGGGTGAACCATATTAATGGTATATTGCCAAAAGGACCAACATCACATGTTTTGCAATGCGATATTGGCATTTTAAGCAGTATACTAAAAGGGCCAATATCACACACTTTAAAATGTGATATTGTCCCTTTTGGCAATGTACCAACAGTATGGTACAGCTGAATCTTTCTTTGGATGAAGAAGACATTGTTTTGTTCCTATTTTTGATGTTCACCATGCAGTTCTGTGGTCATTTTTCCAACGTAAGTTATCTCTTTGAAACTTGTGCCTAATCAGGCTCTTAATTTCTTACATGTCACACGATATCTGTATGTTTGCACCACCTTTTATTTTCCTCATCATTAAATTATAGGTGGTCAGTGTCACCCAAACTATTTTACCATTTATATGCTTCCAGTAGGATTTCCTCACAGCAATCGTGGAATTGGATAAGGATCTTCAAATTTTTGGCCATAGATTTCAGGTAGTAATGCAGCAATCTCCTGCGAGAACTGAAGTAGGGAAAAATCTGGCTTCAATTAACTGTAGCATGGACGTGCTGTGTCTGCTTCCTCTTTATGCATGGAATCAACTGCTGTAGTAAGCAAAATTAATTAGGTTGTCAGACTCATCTGTCCAGCCTAGATGGGTGGTATGTTAACAGTTTTTCACATTTTTCAACGTTTGCCTGTGTTTCCCAGTTCTGGGACATGTTGAGTGCAAGTGTTTGTGCTCTTCTGGCATGTATAACTATGTGGATTATTCCTAGCATGAACATTAAACTCGTGGCCCATCCTGTGTAAAATTAATGGAATTTGGTTTTTCAAGTGTTAACTTTCTGCACTATTTCTGATTACTGACTCATTTTTATAATGCGTACTTCTTATTTTCTGTCATCTCAAATGTATTAAACAGCTAGATTCTGTTGTGTGTTCCATGTTATTGTATGATGTAAATTCACCTGGGTTTTGATGACCCCAGGAAATCCTGTTTAAATCCTTGGGTTTAGAACCTTATCTTCATTGCTGACACCCCATGGCTTGTGCCACTATTTTATATTATTGGTTCTTAGGGATGTTCAAAATGAAGTCAAGCAATAGGTTCAGAATTGCGTGATATAGAGTGTATTACTAATTCACTTTCTCTCATCACTTGCTTGCTATCACTAACCATTCAATGAGACTCCCTAGCTCTACTGGATCACTTCTGATGAGCCTGGTTCATACATCCAGCTGTTAACTTTGACAATTGAGGATATTCTTGCTTACCACTACTGATGCCTGTGTTTGCCCTGGGGTCTTAAGGCAGCGCAACACAAAATTTACTCTCAGCTGTGCTGCATTGGGATTAAATACACTACTTGCAAGGTGCAACTGATCATGTGACGCAAAGGCAGATAAATCTGCAAGGAGCTAGTACATCGTCACACATAATTTGCATTGTTTGTGCATTCATAGATGACACATTCTGCCTTCCATAAATGGTTACAATGTTGGCAGCTGTGTTTCATCAGAATTGAGTACTGTGAATATAATATGTAGACAATATTTTATTTATTTTCACAGAAAATAGTTACTAAGATTGGTTTTACATAAGATACATCATTGTGCACCACAATCTCCGTTTCACTTACTGTCAGAGTGGTGATGTGACGACAGTGATGTAAACTTAAATTTGACAGCAAAAAAGTGCACTATAATATTGTTAGCAGTCTCTGTATGCAACATATATCTAACAACGGTGCTAAATTTTTGCAATGTGTGATTTTATTTCTGTAGTTCACAAAGCGTTATTACCCACTCTATGATCACTTGTTGCTGTTTTCATGCTTCTTCACTGCCACCTCACATTTCACTTGTATTTTCATGATGTCCTCACCTGAACATGGCACATTCAGTTACCATTATAATGTTTGTTTCTTTTAAAAGTGTTTTTAACTAGAGTAACTGTGTAGGTAACATAGGCACTTTAACATTTAATGAACTGCAGACCAACTTAAGTGCAGTATAAAACACAAGGTGGGTAATTGATTAAAGAAATTGTGAAATAGTGAGAGGCTTTGGAATCCTCCCAAATGTATTTTCTGTGTAACAAAGGAAGTAAGGATAAGATTTTGACTAGTGTATCAAACAGTGATATGAAAAAAAAGTTCAGACATCTTGGTGTCAATGAGTGCATGTTGAAATTATTGAAACAAGCCTGTGTTAAGCAATTTGTATTAGTGAGTCTACTGGCACAGTTAAAGCGGAGGAATTTGTTCAAGAATGTAAAGAAAACAATTTTAAGGGTAGTACTGGTTGGCAGAAAGGTTAAGGTTGGTAAGACTGACTTATTTTACAAATGTATGCCAGATTAGATACTGACATTTAGAAGTTAAAGATTCTGTTATGGAAAATTTAACAAAGAGCCTATCACACATTATTGTAAGGACCAATATGGTTAGCTCAAAAAAGCATCCACAACTAATAATCCGCAATTCTGCCACTCCTGATCATTTTAAAAAATATTAGATCAAAGCCAATTGAATATGAATCCAGCAAAATGGCTTTGATGATGAGGGATATGTCTTGACAGGTTGCTATTGAAACCATCAAAAAAATTTTTCAAAAATAACTGCACCAATGTATATTTTTTTTACTGTTATTTTCTCGTTGTGTTAATTTTTTTACCAGCTGCGTACTGAAATGCAGCTTTAGGTTGTAAAATTTCAAAAACTTAATTTGCAAGTTTATGAGGCTGTGCTAATGTGCATTTTCAATTATGTCAGGATAGTGTATAATATTAAGGTAATAATGTTCGTGTAAATAGGTCATTTTTGGTAATAAGTACAAAAACAATGTATATAAATTTTATAGAGCCATTTAATTTTCTGTTTGATTAAAGTTGCGTGTCTCAATTTATCAATATTTTGTATTGTCGAATGTTGCACCTAGAGTTGAAATGCAGCACCTTGCACCTAGAGTTGAAATGTAGCACCTTGAAATTGTTCCAAGTTCAGTTTCTGTAATAACTTATCATGGATAATTAAATCAAGTTTTATTGTAATAGTAAACACTGTAAAATACTCTACTATAGATAGCAGCCTCACTTTTTTGCACATTCCTGATCATAGATGTACACTTTAGGCTAGTTACAATAAAGTGAACACATTTTGTAAGCTGTGCTGAATTATATTTTCAGACAGCTTATATTTCCCATTGAACGTAGCTATAAACATTGCCACGTGCTAAGCTGTTAATATTTTAACGTTTTCAGTCCACTATTCAAAAAAATATGTGTTTTAATAAATATACATAAATGCACAATTGGTAAACAGTGTTACCAATGGTGTTACCAATGCTAACAAGCTATGTTTGTAATTTTAGCAGTTTCTGGTTATTTAATTTCTACACTGTACTTTCTCAGTGTTCTGTCGTTAAGCTCGTTGAATCAGCTATATGTTCAAATAGTTGAGTCATGCAAAACTAGGATGAGCATTTATGCTTGTAGTCATCATAATGTGCTGGAATATTCTGTCATTTAGGCACAGTACAGTTTTAAATATGCTGTACTTTAAACTTATTTTGTTAAGTAGCTTATCAAAAAGCATACATAAAAATTTAGCAATAACAAAATGAAGGCAAATATCTTTAATATATTCTTAAGTAAGTTCTAGGTGAATATTAATAAAGAAGTTTTGAAATTATGTTAATGAATTTATTGCCTAGTTTCTGTCCATTTAACAGCATATCCTTAAATTTAACAAACAACCAACCATGCATTCAAGAAACTCTGCTCATTCTTTATGTGAGATAATTACACAGTATAGTTTATGATAACGTTAGTTGATCAAGTCATCAAAATTAGTCTCATACAAGGTTCACTGTTTTTGGTAAGCTGTTATAAGTAATAGCACATAAATAAAAATTTTCACTTTATTGCCATCGGGGTACGTGCCGATGCACAATTAAAAATAGCTCTGTCTACCATCTTACACGGCTATCCATGCAAACACCTGACGTCACTCACCAAAGCATAATAACCAGGTAGGTCTTGTGCTGCGTGTGACAAGTAGACCTGACGGTGGAATAATTTTGTATCGCCAGATTTTGTACGTTAAATACAAAGTCCGCTGAATGGAGGTCTGATAAAACGAGGGTTTACTTTAATGTATTTTTTGTTTTGATTTTGGTCTGCGATTTTCATAGTTTTGCGTGTGCAATATGGGATTTTTTAAATCTTCACTGTTTTTTTATAGTGGGATTCGCCATTGTATTTGTCCGATAAGGACTTCTCTGCCAATACCAATACTCTCTCCTCAAACTGATGTTTTAAACTCTAAGACTTCTGTTGTAATTTAGCAAGACATTAACTAGGTAATGCTTGTCAGATGTGTCTCAGCAGCAGGCGACCAGATGGCTGCATGTGGTCATTGTTTATGTCCTTTTCAGTTCTAATTTGTGAGATAATATGACGTAACTACCAGATAAGTGCAACAAAACAGATAGTCTTCATCTGTTAGAGATATCACCTTCCCGCTAAATTACCTATTCACGTTTAATAGGCTAGTAAACCAAATTAGGAAGATGAGGGATGGAAATACAGTGAACCCTCGATAACTCGGACTAAAAGGGGGGAGAAGCTGTCCGAGTTAAGATTTGTCCGTGTTATCGAGGGGTGTCCGGGGAGGTGGGGTAATCAGTCATTAATCACAAGAAACGCGAAGAAATAGGTACGCTATTGTTTCAAGTTACAGGAGGGCCGCCATGCAATGGGAAAATTAACGTAACGTGGATTATAAAAGAATGTTGAACAATGTGGGCAGTCAGATCTTTATTTATTTTTTGTGCTGCTTCTGGCTGATGCTTTTTTTTTATCTTTGTGCTAGAAGCTGGCACCAAGGCACCCTTCTATCAAATAAAAGTTTTTGTCTGGCTGGCGACAGCCAATGTGCGTGCACGTGTGAGAGAGATAAGAAATGATTGTTGGAGATAAGCTAGGGAGGTTGCGAGCGGAAGTATTGTAGGTCAACCGGTACAGTCGCATGCAATACAAACACAGCACGTGACCTCACGCATCTCACACAAGAAGTTTACATTGAAAAATACCTTACGTCCGTATATCACAGCGTAGGGGCAGCAGCCAACTGCTAGCCTGACAGTTACTCTACCCTCCTACAAAGTTACAAAGGTATAAAAATAATTTTCCTCGTATACATGAATAAAAACGGTACTGTAATTAACAATCCTTCTGCTTCACTGTACATTATGTCAACTCATTTTAACACTACTAATTTTAAAATTTAATTTTATGTATATAAATTGCATCATATAACACATAATTTACAGCTTTATTCTTACACGAATTGTCATATTATAAAGCAATAACATTTTAATCATGTTCTACAGATTTACCGCATTCACTCGCGTAATCGCCGCATATTTTTGACCAAATATTTTTGGCCAAAAATGGGGTGAGGTCATTATAAGGTGTTTTCAAAAAAATTACCTTCTAAATTTTTTTGGTGTAGAATACAACAAATGTAAACTTTTTTCTATATTTACTCGTTCACAACGTGACTATTTCTTCTAAAATAAAGAAAAAGATTTTGTCGGTGTACAGTAAACAAGGAAAAATTAAGACTACAAAATCGTGTTAATCCAATCATGTGCGTCACTCAATGAAAATCGTTTAAAATTATCCCGCTTAAGACGTTTATATTTTACGGTCCATTACATGTACGCTATTATTACCCGTGAAGTTCTTTAAACAAATCCGATTCACGCTTAAAACGTTACAACTCTCCAGACGCCGTTACGTTATCAACAGAGCATCATCAACCAGCGAGCGTGACTCATTGTGTCGGGCTTGGGCATGGATGTTGTGTTGTTCTTTCACCACCCACATCGGCTTTTGAAAACGTCGTTGTTAAAGGTGTGTAAAACCTTCTCACCAATTTTTCTACATCGCAATGCAAAGCAATGATATTTTAATTTTTCTTTTTAATGTCCGGGACAATTTTTTGCAACCCTGAAGTCATTGTACATACCAGAACAAAATAATTAATTTTCCGTTTATGTGTCATTGTAAACAGTTACCGTAATTTCACAAGCACCACCTAAAATGTTTGTTTACGACACACGTGCGTGCGTGGCTCACTGGGCGAAGAGGGAGGGAAGATAAAGAAGGGAGAGGTCGGCCTGCTGCGTTGCATCTTTACTCGCGCATTGCGCGCCTCGCTAGCAATATTTTACTACGCGGAACTTGCCAGATATTTACTGTGGGATTATTAAATGCTAAGTAGCGATGGACGACTACGTTATAAAGTTAAATACTGTTCTAAAATATGTGATGAATTTAAATCCAGCAGAAACGATTTTTTATGTCCTTTAACCAAGAAATAATTATTAAAAATTATTAAAAATTTTTTAAAAATTCTGTCCAAGTTATCCGAAGTCCGGGACATCGAGGTCCGAGTTATCGAGGGTTCACTGTATTTGAAATATCCACTGTCACGTGTGTAAATTTTTAATTTTTGGAATTGTTTAACATATATCTCTTGGCATTTTCTCTTCAGCAAGGTTATATTTACGTATATATATATATATATACATATATATATACATATATATATACATATATATATATATATATATATACATATATATACATATATATACACACATATATACATATACATATATATATATACATATACACATATATATATACATATACATATATATACATATACATATATATATACATATACATATATATATGTATATATATATATATATACATATATACACATATATATATACATATATATATATACATATACAGTGAGTGAACCCTTGATAACTCGGACTAAAAGAGGGAGAAGCTGTTAGAGTTAAGATTTGTCCGTGTTATCGCGGGGCATCCGGGGAGGAGGGGTAATCAGTCATTAATCACAAGAAACGTAAGTAAATCAGTACGCTATCATTTCTACAAGCAAAAGAGGTGGCATATATACTGCTTTGTACGTATAAATTTACAGGAGAGGGTAGTGAGGAAATTATCACTGTTACGTGGAGAACTATAAAAGAATGTCAAACAACCTGGGCAGGCAGATTCTTTCTTATTTATTTTTTATGCTACTTCTGGCTGATCTTTTTTTTTCTGAGCTAGAAGCTGGCACCAAGGCACCCTTATACCACACAAAAGTTCTCACCCCCTTCTCTCATCTGGCTGGCGACAGTCTATGTGCGTGTGTGTGTGTGAGAGAGAGATAATTGTTAGAGATAAGCTAGGGAAGTAGAGCGCGAGCGGAAATAGTCAAGGTCAACCGGTATAGTCTCAACAGTAATACAAACACCGCACGTGACCACAAGCAACTCACGAGATGTTTACATGAAAAATTGCTTAACATCAGCATATCACAGTGTCTGCAACCAGCTGCTTGCCTGATAATTACGCTCACCTCCTACAGAGTTCCGAAGACACAAAAATAATTTTCCTCTTATACGAGAGCAGATACGGTACTGTAATTAACAATCCTTTTGTATCACTGTACAGAAATATGTGAACTCATTTTAACATTATGGATTTTTAAAATATAATTTTGTGCATATAAACTGAATCATAAAACATGTAATTTACAGCTTTATGTTTACACAACTTTTCACACTAAAAAGCAATAAATCTCTAATCATGTTCAACTGAGTTAAATGGGAGTAAAAACAACCAAAAGTAAAGCACAAAAAATATTAAAAAATGCATTTAAGACCATGAATTGTTACGTATCGGACAAGTGTCTAAATTACTGTAACAGAAATGAGATTAGTCAGTTTGTCGAACTGTGGCTTGCAGTTCTACACATCACACCACAATCTCTCATGTACTGATGTATTATTTGTTTACCCTCTCCTCCAGATGTATAACATTCAACCATTTGAAACGCTTCTTACGAGATTTTTTTTCCAGTGCCGTTTTGTTAGAATACGAGGCCAGGAGTAACGTAAATCTTAGTCCACCTCTCAGCCTTTTTTTTTTTTTTTTTGTTTAGTTGAAGTCACGGCCGTGGTTGAAGTGATAATGTGTGCTTGTAGGCCTCCCTCCATACTATCTTACCTCGACTTATAATAAATTTCACAGATACCGTCATCATTAATGTGAACTCAATAAAAGCCCATTAATTTTAATAATTTAACTTGTTTAAAAGCGAGGCCCTCTAGAATGTGCGACCTGGGGCGAAAGCCCCTTTTTACCTCACCCCTTTTTTTATAATTTATTAAGCCCTGGATTTTTTTGATAACCCGCTGGCTTCTAGCGTAGTGGGTTAGGCGTCAGTTTACGGTGCGAGAGGCCCTGGATTCGAGTTTGTGCTCGGGCATGGATGTTATGTTGTTCTTTCACCTCACTTCATCCTCATCGGCTTGTAAGACGTCGTTAAAGGGACGTAAAACCCTCTCACCACCTTGCCTACATTGCAATGCAAACAAATTGCTTTTAATTTTTTTTTTATTAATGTCCGGAACAAATTGTTTTGCAATCTTGAATTTTGTCGCACATACCAGAACAAAATAAATTTCCCTTAAGGTGCCATTGTGACCTGTAGTTACCATCCAATTCACCAGCATCATACTGAAATGTTTATTTATGGCGCGTGTACGTTTGTGGCTCACGCGGTGAAGAGGGAGGAAAGATAAAGAAGGGAGGTCTGCCTGCTGAGTTGCATCTCCACTCACGCACCTCACTAGCAACATTTAACCACACGGAAATTGCCACATATTTTACGGTGGGATCATTAAAGCCTAAGTAGTGATAAGCAATTGCGTTTAAAGTTTAATACTGTTTTTAAATAAAACATGATGGATTGAAATGAGGCAGACACAATTTTCTTACGATTTTCTACCAAAAAATAATTTAATTAAAATTAAAATTATTATTTTTTTTATTTTTTAATCTTTTTATTCTGTCAGAGTTATTCGAAGTCCGGGACATCGAGGTCCGAGTTATCGAGGGTTCACTGTATGTGTGTGTGTGTATATATATATATATATATATATATATATGTGTGTGTGTGTGTGTATATATATATGTGTGTGTGTGTATATATATATATGTGTGTGTGTGTATAACATCTCCACTCATTCTCTTCGTCTTTAAAAAATATTCAGATAATGCACATCACCTTCCATAAAATATACTGAGTCTTATTTTCCCTCCAGTGTCATATATTTGTTATATTTTTTCAATGTGAGGAAGTAAACTGAAGTTACCTTTCATTTTTTGTTGCACAGAAAACAGTAGCAATGTCAAGCTTAACTGTTGTTTAACAATTGCCATTGTGAGTGAAAGTTGTGGAATAATCATTCCTCTGAACCCTGGTGACCACTAAAAATATGTTTATATGAAAATTATTTCGAAACTTTCACTGAAAGCAGGATGATATTTGTGTCATGCTTAGTTTTCACATTATGATGATAGGTCTGCATATTTAAATATGATAAATCTGTACACACCTGTAGAAACATTGGCATTATGAAAATTTTGCATCTTTGCTGGATATTACAGCAGAGTTAGCAGTTTCAAAGTCTTTGATTTCTGTATCCACCCAAGACAGAACTTCAACAAATTACAAACCAATAAAAATCATTTATCAGATGTTATTTAGACTGGGAAAAAAATCATACAAACAGATTTTCACAGCAAACCTAAAGTTACCAGCATAACTAATAAGCTTATTTTACTTAAGCAGGTGCAAATTAACCCTAGAAGTGAAATCTTTTACGTACTTCTAAATATTTGTACAGTAATATATTTATTTATTCTCAAGTTATTGTCGAAAATTGTGGCCCTACAAGAGTAAAAACCAATTAAATGAAAGTTTGGTAGTTCATATTTCGTGTGCTTGAAAGAAATTCAAATGGCAAGAGTTTTTAAGAACTTAATACGGTATGACCAAAACACAAAACTGTAGTTGAAACTCTGTAACTATTAATGCACCGTGGAAAAAATACATAAACATTATGTCTCTTATCTTAGATATATGTGTGTACCAAGTTTGATGAAAGTCTGGTTACAGGTTATTTAGATATTGCGTTTGATCAAAAAATGTTTTCCGCATACAGCATAAACTAAATACATAAATGTATAGTTAACTTACTAAGTTCTATATGAACAAAGATTAATGAAATTCAAAAAAATGAATCTTTAAGTATCTTGTGTATTCAGATGTTCCCACAGCAGAAATTTAGAAAATGGAAGCAGGTCATGAACGAAAATGTAAAAACGAAGTCTTCCTGTTCAGTATTGTTACCAGTTTAGAGCACAAACTTTATCATCTAGGTAATTCCCATGAGTTCTTTTGAGATAGAGGTCTTATAATTAGAAATAAAAGAGTTGAATTAAGTTATTGGTTTACTAGCTCACAAAGCTTACAAGAACACAAAACAGCAATCAACTATAACTTTCACAACACAATTAATTATGCACATAATTACTCATGTGTCACCGACACATTAATTATCTTTGACAATTAAAGCACAAAAAATGTCTACCATCAATTACTTAAACACTACAAATCACATAAAATTCAGTCATATATCCAATCAACAGTCTCTCTAATAGTAACAGTGTACAACCTTAATAGTCAGCAGTGGTGAGGAATCGCCGTGTGCTGCACAGCACCCCGAGTGCACCGCTGTCTTCACTCTTGAGGTCTTCGGTTCGACTCCCGTCGCGCACCTCCTCTTCGCTTGTCAGACCGCCGCAGCAGTCCTCTTGTTTCGCACAACACTGCTCCGAAGTTAGCCGCCTGCCGCCTCACAGTAGATTCTGACTTCACCAAGATGTCTTCACCAGTCTCTCTCCACAAGCATAACACCTTCCTCTAGCATGACCAATAGCAAACTCCCCCAAATGTGCCGATTCTACTCTTTTATACTCCTCGAAACAGTTGGGAATAACTGCATTACAGGTGTCTAAATATAGACAATACCACATGTTTCGGACATGATTTGAGTCGCATAGGCTGCCCTCGTAGTGTTAAAACACAGTTAGTACATGTATCTATGACTTAGCTTAGGCGTGTCTTCCATCACGTAGCCGCCCGGTCTAAGAGTCAGGGGCCAGTCCACAAAGTGTTATGAAACATCCACCGACCACCGGCCTCCAGGCACATAATACGCAACAGTTTTATATGTATACAGAGTATAAAGCAGTTTCTATCAGTGGTTCTTTAATTTTCTCATGTGATAAAAAAGTGTTCAAGTGGTCTCAATTTTGATAATCCAAACATGATATGAGCAATAAAAACATTGTCAAGTCAACTTAATAAGTACTATATGGCTACCAATTTTTATAAGATTCTGGAAAATGATTCTGCTGATATTTTGTATGTTCAGAAAAATTTTTCAAACATTGGAAAGTTTGAAAAATGAGAATGAAAAGAACAAAATACATAAAAGTTTAGGCAATTCATTACTAAGTACATACTATGTGTGCAAAAAGTTTAATGAAATTGAGAAAAATATTACCTGAAATTATATATATTATACTACAAATATTACAATAGCAGCCATTTTAAAAATATTAACATGCTATGTATAAAATACATGATGGTCAATTGGCTTGCTAAGTAGAATAAATAAATAAATAAATAAAAAAAAAAAATATATATATATATATATATATACACAAAGTTTGATGTAATTTTAAGAAATATTTCCTAAAATATGTCACATTACGCTTAAATAGAAAATTGGCAGCCAGTTTCAAAATATGAACATAGTTTTAAAGAAATGCACAAAAGTCAAGTCAACTTACTGAGCAATGTAGGTGTACGAAGATTATGAACTTCGTAATATTTATTTCTTCAGTAACATCATACTATGCTAAAAATATCAAAATTACCATCATTATGGAAATATGAACACAAGATAAACAAAAGACACAAGTCGTGTCTGCTTACTAGGTGTACTGACTTTGATGAAATTTGGAAGAATATTTCTTCTAATATGTCATTTTATGCTATACATAAAGTTGCCGATTTGTGAAGAAGTGAATGTAGGATAAATAAAATACACCAAAGGGAAGTCGGCTTCCAATTGACTGTTCCGGGGTTGCACTGGATGTGCACCTGGTGCGCCACGAAAACTGAAAATATACAATAGTCACGTGATTGCCTGCAACAAGTGCACATTGTTTATGATCCAACAACTGGACCTCACCATATTTACAGTGCAAACATTTGTGACAAATTATGTAAAACACAAAATTCTTCTATCCCAGGTACTCCAAAACGGCCAAATTTCAATCCTACAAAATTTGAGAGGTTACTTTACTACAATGTTCCTTCTTGATAAGTTTGTAATTAGATGCACGAACAACTCAACTCTGCTAATCTTACTGTTGTTTTAATAATTAATTCAGTTATTAAAATAAACATTGTATGTTTGCAGTTGCACCACGTAAACTTTTTTTGCATTAAGTTATGAACAGTCAAATAACTGCATAATTTACACCACAGCAAACATTTATTTTCTTTACATAATCACAGGTCGCTACCATATTTGTACTCAAAAGTAGAACCGTCTCGAGAGATAGTGCTGCAAAAATTGCTCCCAGTGCACACCCATAGAGTGTAACTCTCAATTGGAGTACGAAAATCTGAATGCTCCCAACTGGAGTTCTGGTAACTGGAACATACAGCACCTGTCAGGTTCACACTGGGAGCTGTCTGTTGCGGTAATTGCATGCGGTAATTGCAATACACCTTTACTAGAGCCACCTGTTTTCAGTGAAAAAATTTTCTGATTTCGTCAATTTTGATGAGACGATTTCATTGACTTTTTAGTTATTTTTCATCTCGTCATAAATTTCACTGATTTTGTAAACGCCGAACAAATGTTTTGGAGGTAACGAATGTGTGCAAAGTATTGTACTTTTTGTTAAATATTGAAATAAAATTACATTCTTTACACAAATGTGTTAATTGAGTTGTTGAGGTCTACCCATTTGTTACATTTGACGGTTAGATTAGGATTAAAAGAACACCAATGCATATTAATGAAATGGGGGATACAATTGTATAAAATAACATTTGTCACAAGAACTTATTATCTGTATTACTTTTCTCAAGTAAAATCAGACAATTTCTAAAAAATTGTAGAAAATTCAGTAGGCCTACTCAATATTAGGTTGTGTTGAAACTGTTAACAATTTAACCACCAACTGTATAATTAACCTGCGAGATAAATTTAAGTCATATTTTATGGCACTGCGTCTGCAATGATTACTTAAAGTTGCGAAAAAAGCCATAAAGAATAAAACCTACATACTTTAAATTTGTTAATTCGTGATTCTCCTTTAAATGTTCTATTTAAGATGGAACAATTTTACCCCCGTATTCACTCTTCTTTGTCGCCAGAAAAATTATGCTGAATTATGTAATTCATTCCGTGTATTTTACGCGATGTGGGAAGAAAATTTGCATTGTGTCATTTTCAAGACTCCCACTCTGGCAATATATACTTCACATCATTAGAAACGTAAGTTTCTTTGATCGTAATTAATGTTGCGGTATTAAAAGGTATAGTATTTATTTTATCAGTATGAATTACAAACAAAAAATAAACTAGAATCACGTAAAACCAGGAAACAAACACGTTGCATTACTTAACCTAAACAACCTGCCATTTTCATGTCACTTTCGATACTCTAGAAACTCGCTTCCGCGGTTGAAAATCAATTTTCTCAATTCTTATAGTCAATATCTTGAATCAGAAGTTACTACAGAACCCGCCAAAAATTGCGCACATAATTGATAAATTCCGCTATTTCAAACAGAAGTGGCACATTTTGTAAAAATTTCGCGATTTTGCACGTCACTAAAAACGGATGCCTCTAACCATTATGCACGCGCACACACTTTATTCCAAGATTTATGAACTTCAGTTAAATATTTCCTCAGATGTGTCATACAATGCTAAAAATATAAAAATGTCGGCCATTCAGAAAATATGGATGAAATACATAAAAATCAAGTCAACTTACCAAGCAGTTCCTCAGATGTCATACTATGCTAAAAATATAAAAATGGCTACCATTAGGAAAATACAGGATGTATATTAATTCATGATACAACGCTTGAGGGCAGGTAGTACGAGCCAAAACAAGCACTTTTTAACTATAAACCCGTAGGCGGAAATGTACCGTCTTCGTAGGGGAGCGCAATGAAAAATCAGCGTAGGCAACCCCGCTGTGCATTACACTGATCTGTCGAAGGTATTTGAAGCCCCCATCCTCTACCCCCATGCTCCCGCCCTACCCCTTTGCTTAACTTTTTGATAACGAAGGAATGAAAACATTGCTTCATCGTGAATTGTGTTATCCATGTAATTAAACCTACCCAACAAACAATGACATTTTTGTTGACATTCGCTTGATTTTAAATGTCTTTACAGAAGTGGTTCAAAATGTCGTCCTCCTTGTTCAACACAAAGTTGGCAACGGTGAAGCATGTTTTGTTTTATTCTCTCCATCA
>PNEQ01084682.1:8660-53303 GCA_003012365.1 Medauroidea extradentata
TTTACGTTCACGTTTCAACAACACCAAGGTTTCTGTTGTTTTTTCGTAGTTGTAAAGTTTGCCGTGTAGAGCGCTGCGTATGAGCCAATGAGAATGAATACCGCCGCCATGTTGTATAGTTTATAGTTGATTTTGTTTATGTTTACTCCGTGTCCGTTAGGCGGATTTTTGTTTTGCCTTTGCGCAATGTTAGTGAGCTGTTATTGACAAATTCGAGATTCCTTTTCAATAAATAGCAGATAAACGTAAGAAAATAGTTTTTATGCTTCGTCCGCAAGTTCATATTTATTTTTGTGCTGTTGATTCGTCAAACGTCTTGGGCTGAAAAAATAACCTCTACGGCCTATTTCATTAACCAAGATAAAACTATTTGTAAGACGTCTAGTCTACTGTGCTGAATTTTTAATTTACTCTGCGTGCTTATTTTGACATATAATTCAAGTTATGACAGTCAATAGGCGTTGTCAACCAATCTGTAAAACCTAATGATTTTATGAATAAATGTGCAACAAGAAATATAAAGTAGTGTGTTTTTCGTAACGGCTTATTTTCCCTGACATTACTCTGCTTATAATTTAGCCTAATTTTTAAATTTTCTATGATTATTTACAATCAAAAAATTTGTATGATTCGTTTGTTTCGGGTATTGACATTTTAAATAATTATGTCAGAAGTTTGGATTGTCAATTTAATGACAAATTTGCAGTATGCAATTACTGCAAAGTAAAAATATCTCGTGGGCAGTCAAAAACGACATTGAATCTCATGAAACACTTTCGTACACAGCACAAGGCTCTCGTGAATAAGATGATTGATAAACTTTTTTTGTTCAGTCATGTGGAAACAAATTTTGAATTATGATGTTTTTTGTATAGAACAGTTTGTTTGAAGTCACATCTGGTTTTAAATGAACAAAGTATGTTAGAATGCGTGTTTATGTGTAATGAACATGCTGTATGTCGTGCGGTAAACAATTAATTTTTAGTGTTGCTGTTTTGTGGTGTATTAAATAATTAGATTATGGAGTATTTTTAACTAAAAATCATAGTAAGTGTATATAGTCTTGTAGAACAATCACATTCTTATAGATTTGTCAGTTTGTTTTACTATGTATTTCACTTTAAATTACAATACTCCGCTTCTATCCTAAAATAATAAATAGCAGCGAAGTACCTATATCAACTCATCAACATCATAAAAAATATTTAATTACCTAAAATGTAAGAAAAAAATTTTTTTGGATGGGAATCGGAATCAAAATCGGAATCGAAGAAATTTCAGGATCAGAATCGGAATCGAAAAAATTAGGAATCGACCCATCCCTAGTTTTATAATAACCAAAAGTTCCTATTTACCGGTAAATTTTTACTCACAGTATTTACTACGTAGGTAAGTACTGGTAAATACTGCTGATCTTGAAATGTGTAACCACCAAATGTGCATATTCAATTACAGTATGCACAAAATTAGGTTGCCAAACAAAACCAACCTAACCTCCAAGGTCCAGTAAGTTATATAATTTAGTCAAACTGCACAGGTCTTGTTTTTCCAAACATACGAATAGGCCTATATGTGTGTTTTATGTACGTAACCTTGATCATGTAATTGCATTTCTTTCAAAGGGATTATGAGGGTTTTATGTATAAGAAAATAAAATGAGATAAAAAAACTTAAAAGAAAGCATTAGAATCGAACTCGGAATAGAAGAATCGAATCCCAATTTTAAGAATTGATGTTGGAATCGGAATCCGTGTATTTTAGGAACCGACCCAACACTAAGTTATTTTTATATATAAAAAAAAACAACAACAACAACATCCCGCCTTTGCTGTAAGGAAAAGTTATGTTGGTGAAAATAAACAGATAAACAGTTTTATTTACCATAGCGTCTAAACGCAAACAGACTAAGCTAAGTGAGAAGGAAATACAAGAAATAATAGCAAACTGGGAATCAGCAAGTGAGAGTAGTGACGTAAATAATTCAAGATTCTGAAAGTGAAGTCCATGAAGATTTACAAGTTATGGGAAACAAAGAAAGTGACGAGATCAGTACACAAAATACTACGCCGGCTACTTGTACTAATATTTTTTAGTGGCAGAATGATTGTGAATTTTCACCTGTGACACTACACTTTGATGATGTAACATCCAGCATTCAGATAATATTGATTTATCGGAAAATCTGAGTGAATCTGAGGTTTTCAAACAAATGTTTGGTCATGATTTGGTTGAACATATTGTCTGTGAAACAGATAAATATTTATCATTTGTTATAAATAAAATGGATGTAAAACAACATTCAAAACTGAAAAAATACAGCAAGCCTACCGTTCAGTTCAGGAGATATACACTTTCTTTGCCATCAGTATGCTAATGGCCCACACTGTCAAAAATCGGCTGAAAGATTACTGGTCGACTTACCCACTTGTCGACACCCATGTTCGGTAAAATAATGCCACAAAATCGTTACTTGCTTTTACTACGACTTCTCCATTTCGCAGACAACTTGAATCAACCAGCTGGGGATAACCTTTATAAAATAAGTTCTATTGTTGAAACAACAAAAATGAAATTCAGGTCTTTTTTTCGGCCACATAAGAATATCTGTATTGATGAAAGTATCGTAGTTTGGAAAGGCCATACTGAAGCATAGTATATGTGACATAAATGTCCCATTTATGAAAAAGAAAAAAAAAAAAAACTCAGTGAGAATGAGATTTGGTATATCGATTCATTGTTGTAAGATCTGATTTTTTCATCAATGTTTCAGGGATTTTTACAAACAATAATTTTGAATTGTAAATAAACTTCCTGTGTCTAAAGTATGTTCAATGTAAATATTTCATATATGATTAGAAACTCATGAGAAGGACTGACACTTACTGGATGTCTTCATTATTGTAATATTTTATTTCTTCCTGATTTCTTGCGACTTCAAAGAATTAAATAATGACTTTTGAATAGTAACAAAACATGGCAAGGTCTAAAAAGTATTGTATTTTATAAAGTAAATAAGAAAAATACAAGCAATAGAATAGATAGCCTACTTGCTGCATGCATGTACTGTAATACATAATGTATACAATTTTGCACTCTTTTTTTTTCTAGGGCTTCAAAATGTAAAGATATTACAATAAAAAAAATTGAACAGTAATCATAATATTAATGTTTAGGATTTATGTACAGCAAAAAAGATTACCAAACTTTGAAAAAACATCAAAGTCACTTTTCAGACAAAATAAGATCAGAGCTGACGCCACACAGCAGTAGATCACCCCACATATATGGTCCTCCAAAAATCCATAAACCTGACATGTCTCTGCATTCGATTATCAGTTGTTGCAATGCTCCATGCCAAAAACTTATCAAAATACAGTATCTCCTAAAAATTTGTTGCGACACTGGGTCACGTCTTTGGACGTGTTTGTGGATCAACTCCCACTTCACTGTAGCTGGACAGCACAAGTTGGGCTACTATGAGAATGGTGCCTAGGAGAAAGGTGATTCACTTGAATTTGGGTTCGTGGCCCGACAGGGAAATCTCTGTGCGCACTGCATTGTGCTACGGGTTTGGCCATAGAGCAGTGTGTATTATCTAAGGAAGTGGACGGAGCGTGTGATGCGAGCATGAAGGTTTTCTAGTAGGTCCGGATTGGGACTATAAAAAGGGCTGCATTTAGGAATTTTTAGCATTGCTAGCTGTAAGTTAGCTGTGGCGTTTTCTGACGGTCCGGAACGGCGGAGGCCTGTGATTGGCTGAAGCTGTGATTGGCTGGCCGGATCACAAACGGCC
Organism: Medauroidea extradentata; assembly: GCA_003012365.1. Lineage (NCBI taxonomy): Eukaryota > Metazoa > Arthropoda > Insecta > Phasmatodea > Phasmatidae > Medauroidea > Medauroidea extradentata. The sequence goes on from PNEQ01084682.1 coordinate 12,454, forward strand.
AATCAAAGGGCTCCTGCTTGCACAGATATTTCTGTGCTAAGCACGAGTCCAAAAACGTAATATTTAAGTCATTTTAACGTAATATTTTTGTCATTTTAATGTATTATTTTAGTCGCTTATATAATTTAATTTAATGCTAGCTCATCAGGCTTGCCTATGAGCTAGTTAAGTGTATTAATTTGTGTGTTTTAAGATTGTTTTCAGGTATCTACTGGGGATACGGGAGGACGAGGCGCCTTAAAACCTCGTCCTCCACCAGTGCATTGTGCTAACACACAGTGCACTGGTTAAAAACCAGCGCCATCCCAAAAATAAAGAAAAGGAAATAAATAAATAAAGAATCAAAGCTCCCGCCCCCCCTGCCCCACTCTTACTTCACAACTCTATTAACAACCTGGACCTTCCTACTTTTCCAGTGCCATTTTTATTTTTAATTCACGTAACTGCTGAGTGGTTACACTCCTATTCTGTCGAGAGGGTTTTTACGGTACTATGCCGGTTTTTCCCTCTCTCTTCTTAGATTATGACTTAGCTATAGGTACACTTACGGAGGTAGACATGGCCCCAAATGCGGCCATGTCTGCCCAATCCCTCTCTGCCGCGATGCATGCCTCCTCTGCATGAAACTTCCCCCTAGCAGGCGTATGGGGCTCAGCCCTGAGACACACTTAGTCCCGCTCCTTCCCCGGGCCTCACACATAACTTAGTAGTTAGGGTAGGTTAGGAAAAAAAAAATTGGATTTTTAGCAGTTCTTGGCCGGCCTTCGCCGAGCTAACTCCTCTTGGCCTGCCTGGTGGCAGTCAGCTAGCTCAGTTGGAATAGTCTGCTGGGGCATTGTTGGGGTAGTGCGACAGAGTTGATCCCCATAGTAAATGGTGATAGGGAGTGTGAGCGCCCATGAGTGTAGGGTAGACTGGCGTGCGAGGGCAGTGCGCTTATCACCAAGTTGGGTGCACGCGGTAGGAACTACAACAGTAATAAACCGGAACTAACATAATAAGGAATTTTATTCCAGTAGTTCGTTCTACCCTGTCCTCTTCTGCAGGAACAAAGGAGAACCTGGAGCGGCCGAAGAAGACACACCCAACACACATGCACACGGCAGCTTGTTGTAGGTCAGGAGTAGACGCTGCCAGTAGGGCTCCACGGCCTCACCTCCATAAGAGGTTGAGAGTCGCTGGATTGGAGTCGAGGCCGTGGTTACAACGGGCCTAAGTTACACACACACATGGGACGCTCCGAATATTGGAAGCCGAGGGGGCAATGACATGCAGAGAAGCATGCATGTAAGGCACTCGTCGTAGCAGCTGCACCTACCCCCCAGCCGGACCAGGGAGCCAAAAAAAAGAAAGAAGTAGCGAATGTATGGTTCCTGGCACAAGTAACACCTTCGTGCACGGCGAGATCTTGCTTTCCCACACCCGTATCTTGACCTCCTGGCAAGCAGCATGGGTACAGGCTCAAGCACAGCATCAACGTTTGCGTGCCAAACTCGAGGAGGGATACATGATTCCCCGTGGAGTGGGACTGGAGCTGTGGAGATGCGAAATAGTGCCCCTCTATCCCCTAACATACTGGCCAAACGAGGAACAGGAATCGGAGGATGATTGGCCATTCCCTCTGGTAGAAGTGGACTACGAGCCCCCCACCCCGCCTGGAGAACACAAAGAGCCCATCTCCAAAGACACCTGGCAAAGAAGACGAGAGCCAACCGAGCCAGCCCATTGTTGGGAATCCACGCATCCCGGCAATTAGGGAATCAATAGAGAGAAGCTAGACAAAAACCACCACCAACGACACCATTTCCGACAAATTGTTAAACCCCTCATAGGGCAGATGCCAACTTTTGTCAAAGACTATAGTCATTTTATATCCATTGCCAAAATATAGAAAACACCGACACCCTAGTGAGTTTTGATGTCCAAAGCCTTTTTACCAATGCACCTATGGCTGAAACTGTTAACACTGTCAAGGCCAAGCTGGAAGCTGACCCAAACCTAAAGGACAGAACAACCACACCAATTCCGTCCATCATGGAAATTATTACCCTCTGTGTCACCACAACATATTTCCAGTTTAATGACAGTTTCTATAAACAAACAGACGGCATGGCAATGAGCCTTCACTTTCACCATTCATGGCGACATATTCATAGAGAATTTTGAGGAGGAAGCACTTAGCCAAAGCAATAGCCCTCCTAAAATCTGGCTTCGTCATGTAGACAACACTTTTACTATCTGCCAACACGGACCTGAAAATCTGGAGGAATTTGTGAACTTTCTAAGTTCATTGAGGCCATCAATAAAGTTCACCTATGAGAAAGAAACCAATGGTAGCATTCCTTTTCTGGACATACTAGTTAGCAGGGAAAACAGCAGTCTGGAAACCAAAGTATATAGGAAACCTACACTTACAGGCCAATACCTACATTTTGCATCCAACCACCCTAAAAGCACAAAAACTGGCATAATTCGCACACTAGCTAACCGAGCTGAGATTATTTGTTCCAACAAGAAATCCGTAGCTGAAGAACACAACAAAATAAGAAAAGAACTCACAGCCAATGGTTACCCAACAAACACCATCAAACAGCACATGAAACCTAACAGAACACAGAAAAACCATCAGGAAACTTAGTTATTCCGTATGTTCGAGGCCACAGAAACAGAAAAACCATCAGGAAACTTAGTTATTCCGTATGTTCGAGGCCTTTCTGAAGAAAAAAAAAAAAGACGTCTGGGAAACAAATACGGACTTCGAACAGCATTCTGATCTAAAGCAACCATTAAAAGTATGGTTACCAGGGTGAAACCAGCCACAGAAGAACTACAAACACACAACTGTGTATATCAGACACCCTGCGAATGTGGCCATATGTATATTGGAGAAACTGGCAGACCTCTATTAACCCGTGTCAAAGAACATAAAAACAATTGCAAAAAAGGCCAAACCAAAAATCTAAACTGGCCGAACATGCATGGGAAAATAGCCACAAAATCCTTTGGAATGACTCTAAACCACTTACACAAGAAACTGACAAAATTAAAAGAAAAATAAAAGAATCAGCACTTATTATAAGCAATAGCAATAGTTTCAGTCAACAGAGCATTGAATTAAAAAATATGTGGATCCCACTGATTAAAAGAGAAACAAATTTACAGCACAAAATAAAAACAAACACTCAACCCACCACAGCCAATTAGAATCAATACATGCTGCGCGACCAATCAGGAGACAGCTCGTCTCCCATTGGCTGAGCACGATAAGGGGCTTTACCCTATATAAATCCACGGTTTTTCCAGTTTCCTCATCAGTCGCACTCGTGTTCCTGAACCTCGTGTGTCTACCTGATGACTGGAACAGATAACAGTTCCCAAAATGTTGTTAATACTGACTGTTTGGAAAACTAATGTGTTTTGTTTCGTCTCATCATTTGTGTCGTTTGTTGTTTATTTTGTTAGTGTCAGACATCTTTGTGTTTGCTGTGTTTCTGTTTTGTGTTATTGTTTCGTCTCATCGTTGTGTCGCATGTCAACTTAAGTTTCATTTTTAGTATTTTTGTTATTTCTTTTGTTTTCTGTTTTGGTCCTTGTTTTATCTGACGAGATTTCAGTTTTGGAATTTCATGTTGTGTATGTATACTGATGACTAAGGCACACACTGCTTATTTATGTTTTCTTGTCTTATTTTGAGTTTTCTTTAGACAGTCATTTACTCCGCAATGGAGTATGTATAAGCAAATAAATCCAATCACCAGACAAGCCTATAATAGGTACCAAGTTTCCAAAAATGTTAACAATGAGCACGAGCGATGAATGCTGTAGCGTTGCTTAATGACGACATCAGGGATCTAGATAAGCAATCGAAAAAGCGCTGTGGCAGACAGCATGAGAAATAAAATGGCGATAGTGTTTCTGTGTTCTGTAAGAATGCGCTACTGTGCATCATGCAGCAGGTTATTCTAGCGCAGTTCTTTAGCATGCACCATAAGATAAAAATGTAAACACAAATCACAGGCACAAAAAGACAAAGAGTTAAGGTGAATGTTGAGTTACTTTTTGGTGTAGTACATGTAGTACAGTACAGTAATCAGTTTTGCCAGGGTAGTGTAACATCTGGTAGTATCTGACCCCATAAGGTGGTTTATGTTTCAGAGGTACAGTACTTGTTTAAGGTAATATTTTATAATTTATTGGCCTCATTTATCTGAAACTGAAATTGCAATGTAAATTGCTGAGCCTTCAATCAAGTTTACCCCTAATATTCTTAACACTCACCACAGTGCATTGTTAGAATTTTGTGTAACTGTATCAGAATGGTGGAAGATTGTTATCTTAGGTTCTATTTTGTTTGCTTTAAAGCACAGAAGGGTTATTTCTTTTAGTTTAAAATAAGAAATTTGTGTAAAGTTAAGAAGATATAAACATTGTTCTTCTACAGTTAAAGTGGCCTAAAAACCATAGTTTCCAAGGGAGACCATATTTAATTTTTAGTGTGTTGAAGTTGGTTATTATGTCTAAAACTTTTTGTGTAAATTTCTGTAATTTAGATCATACAAACAATTACTGTCAACATTTATAACTGTAAAAGTATTGGAAGTATAATTTCCTGTTTCCTTTTATTTAAATTTGTAAACATGGCAAAACGTGCACCAGGATCTGTGCAAGAGGACTGGGACACGTGCGAGTTGAAAGCGGCAGTGGACAGTTTTTATTGTGTTTGAACTTAGAGAAGCATGCGATCATACTATCAGTATACGTCTGGTGGAATTATTTATTTTCAATTGGCATCCTAGAAGAAGCTCTTTACGAGCATGAGTTATTTATAGCACCCTGAGATAATTGTAGTGTCCGGCTAGCTAACACATCACAGTAGCATTCTTTCTTTCTCTTTTATCATATGTGCACTCATGATAATTCTATTCATGACGGATGGTATAGTGTTAGTTTCAACATGTTGTAGTTGAGTGTGGTGCAGTCATTTTCAAATGTTTACTGTGAATAAACCAGAGCAACCATTTTTGTAAGAAACTTGGGGAAAAAATAAATATTTCACAGCAAAATTTTAAGATAATTACTGGCTTTGTTCCACCCTGTTGAATACATGTGCCCTTTCACACTGTGGCACGCATAGAATAATTTGTGCACTTGCCCGAGACAGGTAAAAATCTGCTTGGACAGGTGAATGTAATTGTTCACTTGTCCGTTGGACAGGTGGTGTGTTTGCCAGCAAAAATGAGAGATGCCAACATTGGTAGTTACTTTATTTATAACTGAGCTTATGACTTAGGACTACAGTCTGGACCTCCATACCTTCGCGAGGTAGTCGTGAACTGTGTTTAGTTGCGGCACAAAATTAAGTTCGAAGCCAATATTCAGTACTAACAGAAGTTTATGATTTCATTCTGGTTCTGTGCCTACAGGAAACATGTCGGACATATGTTTCAACACTACCAAACCTAGAAAAACTGCTTCCTAATTCCTGAAAAGCAATAATAAAGCTAGACACGCCCGTTTTCATACATGGACCAGCACCCATGATTATTTCTTGGTTTTATTTTTCTTTCTTCCCATTCAGCAGTCCAAACAGACTCATCCCCAGGGTGTCTACCAGATTGTAAAAGTAAAAGTTAGTGACTTTTTAGTGACTTTTTCTTGAAAAACTGTTCAAACAGAATAAATTAATAATTTTTTTAACAAGTGCAACACAGCCGACAATTTTCATTATGTTCCCTCCAATTGCTGATAGCGCGAAGCATGTGCAATTTTAAAATGTGTAATCAATACACCTCTAAATTTAAGTTGTCTTTATGAAAATGACTATGATAACATACAAACTAATTATTTATTTTACTTGCACAGTGAACGAGAAATACTAGTAGTGTAAACATGCACGTTTCACAAATGATTCGACAAGAATCAAACACCCGAAAGTAATTTTCGTGACTTATACCAAAATATACATCAAATTAGTGACTATTGTGGGACTTTCGTGACCATTTTCACAATTCGTGACTTTTTCGGGACTTTCGTGACCTCGTAGACACCCTGGTCCCAAGACAAAAAGAAAAAAAAAGTGGCTTACCCCCGTTCGCACCCTTTCCCTGATACTGTGTGTGTGTATGATACTGTGTTGGTACATAAGCCCCAAACTACCACAGAAAAAACAGTTTCCAGACTGTCTCTTCAAACTACTATGGCAGGCCTGCCGTTTTAACGGATTTTATCGATTTTAACGGATATTTAAGTTAAAAGGGACAAACGAACAGTAATAGATATTCATGGATATTTCCAAAATCTGTGATTATCAACAACTGACACAGTAATTAGCGATGCACATGAATAGATTAACGAGATTTCCTAATCTTTTTCATGTTTATTTTAAACCTACTAATCTTTTCCTTTATTTTTGCAGAAAAAGTCATGCTATATACAAGCAAATATAGGGAAATTTATTTTTTATTTTACGCCAAAATAACTACTGTAATAAAGGAAATTTAAAAAAAAAAAGCTCCGTAATGGCTGCACCCTATATTTTGGGCCAAAAATTTTGCTAAAAACATGCGGTGATTATGTTAATAAATACGGGTATTTACATTTTACGTGCGGCGCCATGATACAAGCAAACTACGTCTCATTTGAGGCCATAAATAAACTTATGAAGATATATTAATTTTTCAACAATAAGTAGCTGGTTGAACATGTTCTTACTCATTCTAAACATTTTTCCAAATAGGAAAACAGGTGGAAAGTTTCACTGCTACTTTAACGAAACAGGTTAGAAAATAGTTTCGTCTGTAAAAACATTAACATTAGATGGTTTCCTGTATAACATCTCAATTTTTCACAATACTATAATAATTTACTGTACATTTAAATTTCACTATCAAAATTCTACAGCTAGAATCTTCTAAAAATACTTTGGAAAAGTATGTAGACGTAAGTTTGAAATATTACAGGATTTTACAGGATTTTTTAATGCTAATTACAGGATTTTGGAAATGAACTTGGTGGCAGCCCTGTACTACGGCATCACATGCGGTAGAGAGAGAATTCTCATCTCAGGGTATTTCATGGGTACGAAGACATGCAAGAGCACAGTAGGCGCAAAGTCACTTGACATTACAAACAAAACAAAAAAAAAAAAACATGTCAACCGGTTGGCTACTAAGGCAAACTATTACAACTTAGGCCATTTTCAAGAGTTGCAGATAAGAGTTCCTTCAGGCCCGCATACATCACGCCCAAATGCCTCGGTAAACTCATACCAAATTTACCGCGCTACTCAAATAATTACTGTGACTTCCATCAAGTGGTGAACTGATAGAAATAAAATGGAGATAAAGAAATATGAAACTAATTCTTCTAAGGCGCAAGGCCCTCGCCATCACGTAGTTCGCTCAACCACGTGGGTGAACCCTTTATCTCGTGAGTACAGTCGCAACGCGTCCTCATCTCACAGCGGGACAAGCAGAACTGGGAAGAGCCCAGGGCACGTGCGGCTGACCAGGGGTGCCACAGCCTCCAACTCGGTGCACATATCCCTTCGGAACTCTTTTAATTACCATGCCGTACACAGGCTGCTCAGAACTCTCAATTCAAAATGTACGATTCCTGGCAATATATACTTAATACATAAATTTCTAGATTACGTTAAAAAGAACATTTTTCATCACCCTTAAAATTTACACGTATTTATTTTTTGAGTAATAGACTGCTTAGTAACATTGTGATGAAATACAAATCCAGACAGTACCTTCTTTTTATCTGCCAAGATGCCAGTTATCCTATTCAACGTGAAGTAGAACATTGAGCCATCACCCAATGCACACAGAAGGTAGTTGTTTCCTTCGAAGCATGTCAGTAAAATTGAACGAGGAATTATTTCTGAAATCAGCAGCATACTACTTACACAAAAAGATAAGAAAAAAAAGTTTTTCACTACACAAAAAAAAAATTTTTTCTTCTACATAATTAAAGTAACATTAAATGTGTCAAATGGTTACACCACAAATTATATACAGTTAATATGGTATTATAACTAATGAATAAAATACATAAAAATTAAATTTTATAATTTCTAGCAAGTTCCCAATACGTAAATACAACTGATTAAAAACCATTATATGTATACTGGTGGAGAGCATGGATGAAAGAAAGACAGGAAAAGAAAAGAGATACTGTACCAACTTATCAATGACATAATGGTGGATAGAAATTACGTACGTGAAAACGGAGAAAAAAAAAAAGGGTAAACCGGCAGAAGTGGAAAGATGTTACATCTAAACTTTCCTAAGGGTGGAACAAATGACAAATGCAGAATAAATACATAGTCTACTTTTGTTGCAAATTGTTAAGTACAGCATAAAATGGATTGATTCTGTTAATGTTTGCAATTATTGTATAAATTCACATACTCATTGCCCCAATAAAAACCCTCATTATGAAATAATATACTTAATTAAACAAACAAGCAAATGTGCTGCCTCATTTCACTGTTTTAGGGTGCTTTCCTCGAAATGGGCACAGTTTATGAAATACCCTCAAGCCTACATTGATAATTGTGGATAATTTGGTTATGGTTGCACCTAGTGTCTAGTTTCGAATACAGTAGAATCCCTATTTTACATATTAAAGGAACTAAAAAAATATGTAAAAAACAGGAATGTGTATAAAATGGAAAAAAAAAAATATTATACATTGTTTATGGTACATAACTTACAAGTGAATTCAACAGATTTACAAGAAATCTTCAGATTATAAAGTTCTTGCACTACACATGCATTCAAAACAATTTTCAAGATTTTGGTAAATATTAAGAATAGCTACTTATCGTTTACAGGCCAAACTAATGATTTTAAAGGCTATGTTTATTAATGAAAAATGTTTCTATAGATGTTAGAACTTGTACATAAAGAAAATTGTATGTAGTTTACAAATTTTGAAATTTTATGTTTTTTGTTAGGTTGAGTTATTTTGCTATTCAGTTTTCCATTTTTCGTTAGGTTACCATAAGTTTTGTTAGGTAACCCAAAACAAAACTAAAAGTTCTTACGTACTTCCGTTTCTTGGAGGTGGACATCCCGCACTGCACAGAGCTTTCTTCTATTTTACGATATTTCCAGATTGTGTTCACGTTGAAATTTTCACCTCTTGGGCAAGGAAACTTGTGTACCAATATGTTTATCGAAACACTAAAAAATTCCCAACTTTTCTTTAATCGTGAGAGTTAGCTTTTAGGTTTTCTGACATTTTAAAGAATATACATAATTGATTTGCTGAAATGTGAATTTCAAAATGCAAAGTTGTTTACATTTCTGTGATCGTGAAGGTGAGAAATAATTGGCGCACGTTGCTGCCAATGCTTCAAACTGAAATTTTCCTTAGCTTTTAGGCGTCGACAAACGTTAAACATTCATTAAACTTGCTACGTACAATTGTACATATTAATGCGTAACATATTCAAGTAAAATATTTTGGGCATGAAAATCACTGTCATGTGAGAAAATGAAAATATGTAAAGGCGGGAAAAGGCCACTAGGCTACTAATTACTATAAAAAGTAGATAGGAGTGTACACCTCATCGGTGCTCAAACCCAAAATGTTACAAGCTACCCTAACATCTTGGTTGAATTAGTATCTTTGATTCCATAATTGTACATCAACACAGCACATTTGAAATAAATAGCTTTAATGGAACAACATTAAAAGAATTGGATACATGCATTTGAATCACAGACTACATACTAAGCGATTCAATATGTTGAATACAATAAGAAAAACAATTTTATATCAAAAAAATTAAATCAGGTTTCCCTGCAGTGACTGTAATCAGAAGCACTTACAAACTGATTTACTGTGATAACTAAATTATAATAATTTAACTATTCAGTATTACCAAAACGTTTATTCTGGGCAGTTTTGTCTAATTTTTCCCTGTCCCAAATGAAAATTCCCTGATATTTCCCTGACTTTTCCCTGTAAGATGAAATGCCCTGACTTTTCCCTGTTTTCCAGGTTTTCCCTGCCAGTGGACACCCTGACGATATAAATCAGATAAAATTGACACGTTAAAATATTCCTACTTTCACCTTGCTTATAACTGTTAACTTAAAATTAAAATTTTGAATAAATTTTACTGTTAATTTCTCTGCTAGTATCTCCAATTAATATGTTGGATCCTGTAGTATACATCCTTATACTTGGTTATGTTGGCCTAGTTATGAACAACAACCAAATATTAATAAAAAAATTTAAATTACTACTATATGATAAGGGGCCTAGTATGTGCTACGTGCCAGTGCACGTCACACTAGGATGTGTGCCATGCCTGCACGCTACTATCCAGTCACAAAATGCTAAATTAAATTATGAATTTATATAACTTTAAATCATTGTATTTACCATAACAATAAATATTGGTTATATGTAGACATTTTTACATATCTGTAATGTTCAAATAATTTCTAGCAATTTTGCTCTCTTTGTAAATTTTGATTTGAAGCTTAGTTCAAAAGTTTATTATCCAATATTTCTCAGCCTAGTTAGTTTCCAAGAGGATGCCAGTGATGATCAGCTGTTTGCAAGAGCTGGATGCTAGCGAGCAGGCGGTATTGGGAAATTCCCCCTAGTTAAGCGCTCTCAGCGCAGACTTGTGGAGACGCTGATATGGAAGGATACTTGAAGCCACTGATGGTTAGGGTGCTCCCCTATTTTGTTGCGCTGTTCATGATAAATCTACAATTCAAATTCAGTAAAAGTACTGAAGAATTTAAGAACATAGGTAATTCAATATGAGTATTCTACGCGGGCTCTGTGAATTCTAGGTAATATTGTTTGCGAAAATGGGTTTAGTACAGATATAGAGCACTGGTGACTCGAAGCACCGTGCACGTAGTTTTGTGCCACCCCGTGTAGCTGGATCAGGGGCTTTTTACGAGAGAGTCTTGCTGCGAGTGGATCAGAGGAATAGTAATCGGTCAATGAATTAACCATCTGCGTAGTCGTGGGAATTTTGGCCAGTGGTACAGACAGAGCCTATGTAGTGTAACAACCATAGATTATATTAAAATATTTATTAAATTTCAAGATTCTTATTATTTAAATTGAGTTCTGTTTATCAGCACTACGTTGCTATTCAGTACTACTGGGTCACACCTACAACTAACCCTGGATAAAGAGATCTCAAGCTCACTTACTCCCCTGAGTACTAGACTGATGGCACACACAGCTAACGAGACAGATAGGAGAAGTGGCACGTTACAGTGTGCATAGTTGGTCCGAAATCGCTGCGCTACAATATTTTGTCTTTTCGTGATGTGTACCGTATTTGCCGGCATATAAGACAACAATTTTTACATATTTTTGGCCCTCAAAAATTACTACTCGTCTTATATGAGGATGCAAAAATTTTTGGTAGCCAAAAATCGTTTGAAAGCTAAGCTGTAAGCTGTGGAGTTGTATGATGGTTTAAGGAATTGCATTTTTCGTCACAAATGAAAACGAGTGCCCCGTTTATTTTAATAAAATTTACGGTACAAAATTTTGATGAGCGTCATTCATAATAAAGGACACATCCTCGCAGCGAAGCGGCGATCGATGCGAGCGCGTGCCGAGATACTTTGTCTCGCCAGCCTACAACTCTCGGGCGGAGAAAACTAGGATCTAGGTTCGCATGCTTTCATTTTTTGTCTCGGAAACACAAGACTCTCGGGCGGGAAAAACGAGGATCTAGGTACCGTACCACACATTCATGTGTCTACCGTCTAGTGCTAGGCTGGCAAACAACAGCGCACAGGAATACGATGACCTTGCAAGCAGCTGTTGTTGCCCGGCGTTGCCATGTGGTGCGCTGCGTGCCTCAGTCCGGCGTTGCCAAGTCGCGCACACCTGCCGGCAAATGGAGATGTCCCCGGCCGCCGCCATGCATTTCCTTGGCTCTTGGGCGCGTGGAGGACAGTAGTTGCCAATGTTATTCGTTTATGTGTATATTGTGATGTTTAAATGCCGGTAATAAATGCATTGAAAATATATAAACTACATTTTTTATGTTTCAGACAGAGGAAAAAAATCTTTTTCTGTCGGGAATTTCAAAATTAGTAATTTACTTTTTTTCAAGATTTTGTACCATCAAAACCATGACTCGTCTTATATGCAGGGTCGTCCTATATGCCGGAAAATAAGGTATTAATCACACGACATCGTTCATTCGTTGAAGTAATAGCCTGTGTATATTTACTTCACCTTACATGATTGTAATATACTATAATAACCACTATTCCTGATTACTACCGGTACCGTGAGCTACAACCCGATGTAAGCAGCAATGTTTCCGCACCAAACTGAAGTTAGTGGCAACAGTGGAAGTAAGTTAGTCGCTTCATAAACATGGAACGCATACCATATAACACTCGCATACATGTGACAGAATAGCCTGAAAACTATTGCTACAAGTACCGAAAAACAGGTCCGTCTACCATTGTTTTAGTGGTAACGCTGTAGGAAGTTCAAACAACATGCACAAGGCGTCCTCAAATACTACACACACGCACACGGGCCAGACGAGCCACTACCAGACTTGCCAACTTTTCAAAAAAAGAATTAGTAAAACACCAACTACAGTAAACCCTCAATCTAACGACACCGTACGGTGCCAGGAAATTGTGTCGTTAGATCGCCGATGTTGTTAGTCCCGAGGTAACTAAATTTGACGACCCCCCTCCCCCTTCCACAAATAGAAAAAAATTTAGCGTGATTTTATTTTCTAAAATTTATGTAGAACAATATCAGACTTAAAAAAAAGTTTTCATTGTAATTATATTATAGTACAATGACAAGGTGTCTTCCAAATAAAATAGTACCACACAATCCTCTTCTGTGATGTGCGTGGCAGAGCGGCGCGCTCGGTCTGGTTGTGTATGATGGTGAAGAGGAATGGGCGGGCTGCTGGCCTAGGCTTGCCTCCTGGCAGCTTGTGCGCGCGTGATTCATCCTGCTTGTGTCGCGCGAAGCACATTCAGACCAAAACAGAATAACTCTTATAATTTACGTGTATGTATATGGCAACCATTTAAAAACCTTTCAGTACAGCCATTGAGTCTTTTTTTTTTATTGTGTAAGAACTGTTACAGCCTGTCGCCATTATAAGCATTTACGCGATACTAATAAAAGTACGTATTAAAGAACAAACATTTTAAAAAAGTCTGTATTTTTTAAAAACTTTAACTTCTATTAAGAACGTGAATTTTGAGCCACATAAAAGGGCAAAAAATGGATATTTCAAGGTGCTGTCATGCATAAAATAATGACTGAATTACTCGTCGCTAAAAGTTGTAGGCCTATTGGAAAAATCACGAAACTATGCACAATGCTTTAGTTTAATGCTCTGTACTGCGAATAAAGATGAAATGACTCTCTGCGCACTGGCTGCAGTCGCTCTTATTGTTCCACTGTCGAGCGAGCATAAAACAAAAACCGTATCAGCCCACATAGCCCACATGGCAACGGGACTGTTGTATTTGCGTCGTAGGCCGTTTTTACGCCGCAGCACTTTCATAGCCACATGACGAGTGATCAATAATACAGTGGAAGTTGTCAAGGTCAAGAAGTTCAATCCTGCAGCTAGAGAAAAATATATGAGATAACGCTGGATTTTTTTTCTTTTACAGACTGAGTGCAATTCTGGTCCTTTTTTTTTTTTGCCGTACTGTAACAAGGACGGAAAATAAACTGTGTCGTCTCTTCAACCTTCACCCCCCTGCGCTATCACAAGACACGGAAACATGGGAGAGAGTCGCCGAGTGGGAGAGGAAAAACAAACACATGATTCTGCTTTGGGGCGAGACAGGATACTAGTTGCAAGTGACTATCAGACAGTCTGCAGTTCATTCGCGCGCACGCAAGTACAATCTATCTTGTTCGAGAAGAAGGAGGGTGTATGTTTATTGGCTGGCGTGGACAGTCAATAGGGATTGTATCTATGTTTAGCGACGTGTATCTTACAGCACAGCACTCACAAAGGAAATTGCAACACAGACGATTTTCCTTAAATTTTCAATTTTTTGACCCGAATTTTTCACGGTTCCTCAAAAAAGGTTTTAAATTACCATTGCTATGCCACGTCGTGTATCAAACTGCATAGCTGAGATAAGGACACATGGAGGAGTGTGAGAGGGAAGTTCAGGCAGGACAAAGTGTGGAGAAGTGAGGGGGAGCATTAGGAGATAAGGCAGCATTAGTCATCACATCTCACATTTGTCGGTGTTGCGCGGGCGGCCTATGCACAGGGCGCACGCTTCAACTATATTCCAGCCAAAGTTTCTAACATTTTTGAAGTATTTTTTTTGTTTAACAGCTGCATATCACTAATTTATGATAACTGCAATATGTTATTGTTTAATGTACACAATTATTTTTAATTAATGTTTTACTGTAATCTATTTCACTTTGCTAAGCTTTGATAATTTTTTTTAAATATTAATTTTACCATGGTTCCTGGAAATTATGTCGTTATATCGCCGATGTCGTTAGATCGGGGGTTTACTGTAAAGGTTAAATTTTAGCGTAAGTTGCACGCGGCAATTTTATGTCAAAATTCATTACTTACATTTTAACCAGATCTATGCACATTTACTAAACTTTAAAAAACTTATAGTTCCAGGAATTTGTTGAAACCTTTATACATAAGTATACATATAAACAGACCCATTTAAAACAGTCTGCAAAATCATATTGTACTCAATTTTTTTCCCATTCTTTGAAACTTGTGCATCATTGCCTATGCAATTATCTGAATAGACAAAAAACTGTATTGCCCTTAATACAAAGAAAAATATCGAACTATGATAGACAAACATCATAACAGTTATAATGGTTTTTATAATGTTACAGTGACATAAAAATGTGACTATACATAATGAATTCTGCAGGCTGCATTTCCAGTCGAAATATTATCGCAGGTGTTTCTGTTACTTTATTATACGTAATACAATCATAGCCCTACTTTTTGTTCCTAGCTCCGAAAACTTCCTAACTTAATTGACACACAAAACCTACAATAATGTTATGAAATAAGCCAGGCCTCACAAAAACATAAATATTTTGCACTGGTAATGATGTTAAAGGAAAATCAGTTTCATTGCAAAGTGCGGGATTTAACGTTTGTTTTAAGTAAGGCGAGTTACCATTGGTAACACCATGTTTTATAATTTTATTAGGGGGATACATAAGTTTACAACTCCCAAACTTCACAAATAATAATAAACACCAATATCACTCAGAGCAAAATTCTTTTACGTATACTTCACAAACGTATTTTGCTCCAAATACATATTATGTTGTTTGTATTAATAGGTTAAGCGTCCTCTCAAAACACGCCACACATTTCTAACTTCAGACTTTGATATGTAGAAACAGTATCCATATGCATGATTCGTACTAAAAGAGCTGCAGACTAGTGTTTCATCATCAAAATCAAAAGCGAAGAATCTAGTGACTCCGTCGGAAAAACTCCAAACAAATCCCACGCGCACTCCACACATTTTGAAACTGTAATTTTCTCATTGGTTCGTTCGACTTACTCATTGTGACCAACTGTTGAATTCCCACTAAAAACTTATTTTACGGCCGTTAGTACACGTCATTCGAATGAAACCTGATTAGAACTGCAGTTTATGTAAGTAGAACTGAAATAAACCAAATTTTTGCTACTTCTGGCTTTAAAAAAATGTGCATCTAATCGCGGAATGTCTAAAAATTCAAAGAATTTTATAGGTTCACGTAAAATCATAAAAGCCCTACCATTTCCGTACATTTTAAGGATAAATTGTAAAAGTTGGCAAGTCTGCACTACCCTCTGCCTGGCGCCCAGTCTGCAGTGGAATTTCTTCGTCAACCAATGAACGCAACATAATTTACAAATGCATAAAATAAGGAACACAAGTATCAGAACAAGCCTTCTTGTCTAGCAAGAAAAAATTTACTGAACGCAAAAAAAAAAACAGCTACTTTCCCGCACGCCCGTAGTATGATGTACACCGTCCAGAGTTGTAGTTTACACCTATTGCCGTAGAAAATACGGAGAATTCTAAGACGTTGGCATCCCTGGATATTATACAGCACATATTCAATGTCAATGAACTGAGTTCACTACATGTGTATGACTCACCATTTTCAGACTTTCAGAACAACTTTCTCTACATTTCTGTATTCAAGTAGCTCTCTAGTATCGCCAATACTGGCCAAAACAACCATCACCAAATAACATATGTAGTAAAACAGGAAAAAGTAAGAGCCATCTAACAGAATACAAGGGTGAACATTGAACTAACACAGCCCCACAAATTTGTACAATTGTTACATGAACAGTGTGGTACTCACCACCACCAAGAAACTCCCTATTGACTTCTTCTAGGGAAGGTAGTCGCAAGACGCGTACAGATATGTCTGTCCACAGGCCCACAGCTACAAGCTCTGCCTTGTTCGCACCCTCCTGCAGTGGGGTGATATCCAGACATGCCACTTCGTGCTCCAACACTACGTGTCTGGTAACAAATATACTACCTATGACAGTTGCAGTCCAAGAGAAGGATAAGCAATAGAAGCATATAACTACAGAACACTGGAAACATACCCTTTAGGAACGAGCTCTCCATCACATATCTCCAAGTAGTACACCTCACAGCCCATCGCACACACCAGCTGACAAGTGTTGCAAGAAGCTACACTGATAGACTTCTCCGATGGGGGCTTCCACTCACTGTCAAAAACAGACAAAATTATGAAAAAATACTTAACAACACTGTGTTCGAACTAATCTGCATGCACATCACGTGATTATAAACACTAACAAGACCACACACAGATGATATGTATGCTGAAATATTACTGTTATCCACCATGAAACATCATTTTTCTAAAACACCATTCTGTGGAAAACAATTAATTCTGAACAGCTTTACAACGGTTTGTTGTCCCTATATTTAGTAAATAGCTGTATTGTTTATGTATTTAGCATATTTTATATCTGCTATTGTCTTGTATAATAATGAACTTCTTTCTGCTAGGCTAACTTGGCAAACCCATTTACTTTTCACATGTATTGTTTTATCAATGATTCTTGTAGCGAAGAGTGATATGAATATTGTGAGTGCTTGATTATCAATTCAGACAGCTACCACAAATTCTCTACCATTACACTAGATTTATATCTTTTATTATTCAACATGCGTTGAACGTGGTTTTCCGTTTCCTCCTCTTATGTATGGAACATTCCATGAAGAGCAAGGAGATACATTAATTACTGAGGAGCTGTTTAAAATAATAGTCGAGCAGCAAACCTTGCAACTACACTAGATCCCCGATTTTACGAACCCTGAATTTTACTAAGGGGGCGAATTTACGAAACACTCTCTCGGGAACAGTAAATAAAACGCAAAAATGTGATGGCGCACGTCTGAGAGCAACGTTCGGCCGGTGAGCACTACTTTGTATGTTACACAGTTTGTCTACCCCTCATTTCTTTATAATACAGCGAAATCTTATCTTCATAGATAACAGGACTGTGACAGCTAGAGTTACATGCTTGACTCACGGCCAGCAGATCACCCCTCTCCCCCACATGTTTTCACAAACATGAACATGGGAAACAACTTGCATCGCGTTTCTTGGGAAATGTCAATCTATATCCTCAACCCCTTGGTGGAAAAATATCTTGCAGACAACCAACCTGAAACTCTCCCCTTTCCCGAGCCATTATCAGCTCACTGTCACATGTATACTAACGCCTGTAAAGATAATCTCTATTACCTTGTGCACAACAGGATTTTTCATTTGCCGCCTCTACCCGCACCCAACCACTGAAAATGACAATCACATGTCTTGTATGTTATTTTTCGAGTTTTGGGAGTTTTTAGTACTTTATTCAATTTTCCTGGTGAAGTGAGAAACTTCTTGTGTTGTAACCTCTTCGAGGCTGTAGGATTTCTGGCACCAAAACTATGGTCAGATCATCGGCTTCATGGAATTTGTCCGTGATGCAGGTGTACGTTTACCTTCGTCTGCTCTGTGTATTGCGCCGAGCACGGGGCTGACACTCTATAGGCAACTTTGGGTCACTAATTATTTTGGTCGCATAGCCGTTGCCAACACTGAAACCAAATTGAACATTACAAGTATTTTGAAACTTCAAACTAATGATCTGAGTGATATTTTTATAACTAAACTTAACATGTTTACATGTTTGAAAAGTAGTTTTATAAAGCATTAAATGAAAATTACTCTTTAACTACTAAGTAGATGTGCTAGATATTTTTTCGTTGCAAACTTGTTGTTAGCTTGTTCTTCCTTTTCCTGTTTAACCATGCTGTTTCTTGCTACGATGTTTACGCCTCGTGTTTTGTGAAAAGAATGATGCTGAAAACTCATAACTTGTGTTTCGATGCTGTACAAAACGTGCTACACTATTTCTCTAATGCGCTACTATAATTTTAATATGTGACGTAAAAAGTATTTCCTAAAATGACCGGATATTGTGGTAGTTTTGCGGTGGTGTTTTGTACTGTAAATTTTGTGTTGCGTGCATCATTTTATTATTATTTTGTGTGTAAATTGTGTTCATTTATTGTTAAATGGGCAACTGAGAAATAGAATCACTGTAATTTGGTTATGCATGTTTAGAAGGGGGTGGAAAATGTACGACGAAAAACTTAGGTTATGTTGTTACAAAGTATGCATTTTTTGCAACTTTCATTTCAAACCTTTTTCGTAGTTAATTATTATTTTACGCATTTGAGTTGTATATAATTACACTCAAATTTCATTTTTACATAAATTTCGCAATGTACGTTTACCGTTTTTGCAATGTCATGTTTCATATTTTTTCATACATTTTATTTATTGTCATACGAAAATATGTTCGTTAGGTGTTAAAGTTTGAATTTTTTCTTGCTAAACATAGTGTAATCCATTGTATATTCATTAGACATTGAAGCAACACAACACCACGCAATGGGATGGTGCAAGTTTTGTACAGCCCGAAAACGTATGAGAATTATAATTTATGAAATAGGTATCGGAAGTGACACTCTCCTACACGTAATTTAAACAATTCTCAAGTGGAAAACCAAAACGTTCCTCAAATTGAATAAATAAATGCCCCAGTTTTAAATTTAAAAAATAACATAAACATATAAGAAAACTTTAGTCTCAAACCCAACAGCCCCTTCCCCCTCTCAGGAGCTAAAAAAAATTTAGCCACTAATCTCCAACCCTGATGCCAAATCTTAACTTTAGTGCAGCCAACCTCAGCTTTTAGTCACAATTAATTCATCATTAATTTTTTTTTTGGTTCGTTTTACACTTGCATCCAAATTACCTATTTCTGCCCAATTTAGTGACTCGACTCAATGCATGACAGTGTCGCCCCTTTACTTTACTTGATCTGTGGCGCCATGGCGGAGTGTGAGTGTGAGAGAGTGTGAGAGAGTGTGAGTGAGAGAGTGAGTGAGTGAGTGAGTGAGTGAGTGAGTGAGTGAGTGAGTGAGTGAGTGAGTGAGTGAGTGAGTGAGTGAGTGAGTGAGTGTGTGTCTGTGTGTGTCTCTGTGTGTGTGTGTGTGTGTGTGTGTGTGTGTGGAGAGACTGCCAGCAAAGTGAAAGCAAAAAAAAAAAAAAAAAAAGAGGAGGACGTGTTATCAGCACTACACAAATCTGCCAGGTAGGGTGTTTCGAAAGTAAACACGGTTGGGCAACTGGTAAGAACAGCATAAGTGACTTAGTTTGGACTCGTTGATGGCATCGTTTTTGCATTAATTCGACTCTTGTCCTTCACACACAATATCTGGGCATGCCATCGTTAAAAGGGCACAAGTAGCAAACATTGTCCAGCACAAGGCTTGTCATCAAACTTTACTTGATTTTTTATTCATTATTTTCATGTTGCAAAGGATAGTACACCAGCCTTGCGGCCTCCAAAAAAATGTAGCGTGTGAGACTAATTTTAGTTTCTTTTGACAAGAGTCCTGTAAACATTTATAAATTAATTTTTCCACACAATGCTACGGACATCAAGACTACACATTTGCGAGCAGGCATCGGTGCTTGGTGTTTTATTTTTTGTGTGACATGGATTGGTCATATTGATAGTTCGTAGGTGTGATTTTAATCGGAAGACGACTGTCTATTGATATAAAAATAAACTTAAGTTATTATATGCAATTTTTTGGCTGAAATGATACGGATGTCAGACTATGTAATCGCGGGAACACACTCGGTGCTCAGTGTTCACATTTTCTCTCTTTTTTTTTCTCCAGGACACGGGTTGGACATATTTAGCCATTCAGGGGTACCCATTTACAGTGAAAGTCTGTTATAACGTAAATTTACAACGGCGCCAAAAGTTTATGTTATAACGAACTTACGTTATATACAAAAAATTAAAAAAAAAATTTATATAGCATTTTGTTCATGTATTATGTGAAGGCACATTTTTTACTGTGTAAATTCTAAGCAAAAGTAAAAGAAATGAACCTAAAACTTAATTAACTAACATAAGATATACCAGCACTTACTATAAGCAAAAATATTAAATGTGCGGCCGTGATACGTCGGGACTTGCGGCCGTGACGCACAGTGTAGCTATGCGCACAGCTGATGTCTGAGGCCGGGCGGGCGGGGTCAAGCAAGGTCACGCCGCTGCGTGCCGCGCTGGCCGCAGCTGGTTTACACGTCGTGTTCTAAGTTGACTTTCTCGCGTGCATAGTTGCAAAGTTTTGAAAATTTGTTAACCTAAATTTCACTCAAGTTTCATGTTTACATTATTTCATATGTTAAGTTAATACCTATAAGAATAGTGAAGTAACACTAAAACTAAATTTAATCTGTTTAAAAAAGTTGGCGAACAACACTAATAAAATTAAAAAATCACTTTTGAAACAATTCACCAAAAACAAAAGAATAAAAATTCACAACTTCAAACCCTTGGGAAATTACACAGAACAATTAAAACTTATTCATTCCTTTTAAAAAACGAATCAATTTTTGTCTGTCTGGCTTTCACAATACTTTCCGACAAAACAAATGACTGTACCGTTTGAAAATGCATCATATCTTGTGTCGAAGCATCTATATGCTGGTAGAAGCTACTGATGATGTCAAGTGCCTCAATGACAAACGCTTGCGACGGCACAGCTACGTCACTTTGCTCGTCATTCTTGTCGTCTTCCTCCGACGCGTCATCGTTTTGACTAGTGACAAGGTCAACAAGTTCGGCGTCCGTCATTTCCCAGCACACGTCAACATAATTGTCTATCGTGACGAATTCCTCAAAAGTGCACGATACGTTTAGTTGCTCAGCAACAAAAGGCCAAACACTAGGCTCGTCTGCTGAACTGTCAGGCAATGTTTCTTGCGACGAAGTAGCAGCATCATCAGGATTGTTGCGGAAACCTGCGTGCCTGAAACACGCAGCAATCATTTCGGGCGTAATGTTTTCCCATGAAACTGCCAATGCTCTAATTGTCTCCAACACGTTCCACTTGCACATGGTTTTCCCGGCAGCGAATTTCCTTATAACTGCGTTCACTAGCTGCTTGCGGAACTCGCGTTTCAATAGATTAAAAACGCCCTGATCCAGGGGTTGCAAAACACTAGTACAGTTAGCGGGTAAGAAAACCAACTCCACATTTTGCAATTTAATGTCAGGGTGTGCCGGGCAACGGTCAACAAACAAAACCACTTTACGATTTTTTACGCCCATTCTGGCGTCGAAGCTGTGCAGCCATTGTTTAAATAGCTGTGACGTCATCCATACTTTTTTATTTGCTTCATAAAAGCACGGAATGGTGCGTGCACCTTTAAAAGCACGGGGATTTTTGGACTTCCCTATTACATAGGGTTTTAATTTATCACTTCCATCCATATTAGCGCAAAGAAGCACAGTCAGCCTCTCCTTGCTGCGTTTCCCCCCTTTGCAAGGGTCGTTTCTTACTGCCAGAGTTCTGTCGGGCAGCAAATTATAAAAGAGACCAGATTCGTCGGCATTATACACATCGGAGGGTTTGTACCTACACAATATTGATGCAAGAATAGGTTGCCAATTGTTGACGGCTTCTTTGTTGACACTTTCCGACTCCCCAGAAATTTTGTGTAGTGATATACCTCTTCTAGCCTTAAATCGGTTCAGCCAACCATCACTGCATTTGAAGTCTTCGTCATCAATGTTAAGTTGTAAAGCTAGTTGCACAGCTTTAGCCTTACACATTGTGCCATCAACCGGAATGCCACGTGCGCGGTTTTGGGAAAACCAAGTAAACAATGCTTCCTCGAGATCAATGTGTTTTGCAGCGCGAAGTTTCTTGGTTTTTCCAGGTGCACAATCCTTAACAGCCGCCAACTGAATTTTCTCCTTATTTTTAAAATGGTGAACAATGTAGATGGCGTTCAGTCAGACTTTCGAAAACACATTTACTTAGACCCGCGCAATGTATCGTTCACAAAACTCTCCAGTCTCCGTGTGCGCGCGAGGCGAGTTATGCCCACTTACGGGCCACAACTCACCATGCGCACGCACGAGACGCTGGCTTTCCCTCCCCTGCTCCAGGAACTCTCAACACGGCCGCATTGTGAGAAAGCAGCGGAGAGAGGAGTGGAACTCTCGACACACAAAGCCAGTGGGCTGGCCTTCACACACCCTTTTCCGCCCATTCTAACCCTGCAGTATAAACATTTGAGATGCTGGCTTGCGTTTGCCGGCTCGCACACCATTAGTTAGGTGCCCATAAATACTTTACACGTCAATTCTATTAACACTTTAAAATTGTCTGAATAATCTGATTTTTTAATTAACTTTAACATGAATTACTGTTTAGGTTCCCTTTTAATATGTAGTACTGATAACATGTGCAGACTCCTCCCTCAATTAGCGATTGTTGCAACAGTTACCGTATTTTACATTGCAGTTTTATGTGCCAAAAAATGTGCGCTTCATCAATAAAGTATTTCTTTTTTTTTAGGTTTACAATAAAAAATATTACGTTGCGTAGTCACAAATTAAGCCTGCAGCCCATTACTGTAATTCACGGAGAACATTACTTCGTAGTAAGATCTTTGATCAGGCTTTTGTGCAGTGTTGACAAAAAAAATAAATTCTTCACTAAAATTTTTTAACTACGCCACATTTTGTTAGTGTTTATTCCGTTAGTGCTACCAAAGGCCGGCCACAGTCGTGACTAGAACCTAGCGACACGACTAAACAACGTTAACCCATGAGGGCTTATCTTGCAGCGCTTGCAGCTACCAAACGTAAACAACTTTCACAACGATGCAAAAGGGAGGAGGATGAGGTGGAAAGGCCTGCGCACAGCGATGCGCAGAGCGATTTGGAGCTAGGTTCATTCACGTCGCTAGGCATTTCAGCAGCGTGGTACACAACGCGCGCGAGGTTAGCCATGCTCGTTCTGGGGCACCACCTTGTGCGACGCGGCCATGTCAGCCGCTTTGCGCCATTTGTGTGATGCGTAGAAAACTCGGAAGCTGTTTCACGTTTTTTTTTTTTTTAAAGGAAATAATATGTTTTCTAATTGTTTTGAGGAAAATTACAGTAGAGTAAGCTATCGCTATAGCGAAAATGGGCCCGCGGTACATCTGTTATAGCCGGATTATTTAACCACATAACATACCGGGAAACTGACGGTGCCAATTAAATCTATCGTTATAGCGGATTTTTCGTTATAGCCCGTACTCGTTAAAACGGACTTTCACTGTAATCTGAAGACGTCGGTCTTGCGATATAAATTTATATTTTAATGATAACTTGTCTTACCTTCCCGCAAAACGCTACGAAAATCGGGACCCCATTGGATATACTTTGCGGAAAAAATTCAATTTTAAAATTTGGTAAAGAGGTTTCACTGTGTAAAGAAAAAGGGTGGTAGACCTATATTAATGAAAAGTGTAACTCACAAAATGAGTTGCTTGGTGAGTATGGAGACGAGACGAGCAGACACTGGCGTCACCTGTATCATCTGTTGGTGCTCCACATTGCCACAAAAGAAGCTGTGCTGGTCACCCACAAAGCCCATCTCTTCGCTCTCTTCTACCTCTTCACCTGTTATCAGAAGCACTCTGAAACAACCAACATCCACTGTGTACCCCTTGTCATGTACTCCCAACACTAACACACAGTATATATAAACAGTAGTACTAACATTCACAAAGTCAAACAAGCAAATATCTCAAAAATACTCATTTAATTGTGAATATTTGCTTGTTTTCATCAGCGCTGATGTTGGTTAAATTTGTGGAATAACACCATGGTGAGCAATTAAGCAAATTGAAATAAATAGTTCATGTAGTTCCCAGCAAGACCAACAGATGTAGTGGTATGTATCTTTCCTCACAATTATCCGTGGTTGTCACCCACTGTCAGTCAGCAGTTTCATATCAGTGACTTCACAAGTTATATTTTGTGTGTGCTTGGAAGACTGTAAATCAACTAACATTTTCAGATCCATTCCAGGTAAGCCCATGTATTTCTATACAGCAACATTCACACTGTAGGTATTGAATGCCAGCCTACACAGTATTTAAAAGGGTATATTTGTGTTAGAGGCAAGTGAATAGTGGTTTTACTATTTCAAATAGTTTTTGAATGAATATTAAGTTCTTCTAATCATTTTTAATAGTACTTTCTTCTTGAGTGTGTACTCTTACATTTACAAAAAGATACTGAAATCTAGTTTGATTTATTAATAAAATCACAAAATTTAGCAGTTTTTACTTGATAACCTTTAACATTCTTAAAACATACATGTTTTTGTTACAGTACTTTGATACCAGTTATTACAGCAATATACTACTGTGTCTCTTCTCTTTAGTCTTCTTCTGTTATATTGATGTTTATGAGAAAAAACATACAGTGGAACCCCTGAATTACACCCCCTGATTCTACACTTTCCTGCCATTTACACTGTCTGTATTTAGTCCCATTCAATGATTTTACATTATAACCTTCCCTCAGATTACACTTTCCTGCATTTTACACCATTTTTTTACAGATCCCTTGAGAAGTGTAATTCAGGGGTTCCACTGTACTTTTGTAAGCAAAAGCTTACTAGATGACAAACAATCAAATGCTTGAATAATATTCTAACTAATTTTGGTAAACTAACAGTGAAACTGTCTATGTGTTTCCCATTTGTAAAATAGGTTTATTGAAATTATGAACATGTTCAGCCTGCTAATTAAATTAGTAAAAAAAATATCAGTAGGTAACAAAAGAACATTTGCCTATATGACACCAATCAATCAGTCTAATCATTTGTTCATTTTTAAATAACATAAAAGTAACAGTTGACTTCGTAATTTGGGATATGAAGACATATAAGTAAACCATGTACCTAAAACATATACAATCCCAAAAAAATCTCACTACCAAAATTGTAAAATTCAGCCAAGCTGGAAGAATGTTTCTTAAGCAGCTAGGTACTGAGTTTATTTTTAATTTGTTTCCCAGACATTTCCAAAATGTTATTTGGATATTTAATACAGATCTTTATGGCAGTGTTATAATAATTCTCATTTTTGTAGTGTATATTTAGTATATAGCATATTAACATTATTCCATGTCCTGAAAATGTTTCCTCATTTCAAATATATTAAAATTATTTTTTACCAAATAAGACACATTCTGAAATGTATAAAATTATAACAGTTAAAATTGCAGTTGACACAAATAAATGCTTACAATGTGTTTGTATAGAAGAACTAGTTAAGATCCTAATTGCTATCTTTCGCAGCATTCAAACCTTACTAATGTGAGGCAGTCCACCCTCCACTTAGACCTTAATTATTTCATGTATTGATTTTATTTTATTTATTTCCTTATGTTTAATTTATTGAATTTGCTATCATCTAATAAATTATTTCGGGTACTGTTGACAGGAGTTTGGTAAGGTATTGTTTGCAATTTTATCTGTATCAGTTTTGAAATTGTCACATTTTATATGTATTTAATTTGGTTTGTTTAGGCAGAGCCAACTTTGTGTTTTAATTTAAATTTAATATTATCATTTACAGATTAACTGTTTTTGTATTGTAACTCAGGGCTGGGTGCATTGTTATCAAGTGTAGTTGGATGGGCACAGGTGTGCCTACCCAGTTCCTGGAATCGCTATATTTAGATTATACAGTTTTCTAATACTTTTACCTTTCACAAAGTGCACGTGCGCCGCCGCTCGTTGAGTGTGCGAGAGAGATGGTAATATGTTTGTATGGGCTGGCTTGGGCCAATGGAATGACATGCAGTTCAAATTTATTAAAAATTATTAGGGCTGTGCAGAAATGAAAATTTCAGGTCGGGAAATATTTGAGCGGGAAAAAATTTTTATTTCGGGAAACGGGACGGGATCGGGAAATTCTTAATTTTTTTGCCTTTCATAAAATATGTTTTTATATCTGATTAACACATTTCTTTGCTTCAATAGGTTTAACACACAAGTTCTAAGTAGCCTATGTGGTTAGGTTTATTACTTGAAATTAGGTTTAAAACATAAACTCAGAACAATAACCACTCTGTTTAAACCGCTAAGTCTACAAACTTCATTACTTCATCATTACTTGAGCTCGCAACACCTTTGCTTGTTCCCGCAATGCTGTCCATTGTCCAAAAAAAAATTTTCGCAATGTTTGTTTAGGTTATGTTCCTCTAGAATGAACGCATTACTTGATTACTTGTAAAATACCTATTAAAATTGCCAAAAATATACACAATATTTAATTCGATCCTTTGGTTACATGAAGGTTATTATGAAATATCAACTGACGTAACTCACTCAGTTCAAAAACCGGCCGAAACAAAATATGTTAGGGATCTGCAATTATGCAGACGTGTCTGACTGATCCGTCAGTGTTGACGGCCTGTGCTGTGTTGATGTTGTGGACACCGATGTGGCTTCTGATTGGGTGAATTGTTCACGTGATATTTGGTGCAGATCTGCCCACCCCAAAAGTTTTTTTGACTTCTTCAACGTCATAAAGCATGTGGACTTTGCTTAATTTAATTAAAAGAAAACGTCTGCATTAAAAATGTGTAAGCAGTAAAGGCAGCCTACTTTACTCCCAATTACACCGTTATTCGTCTTCAGGACAGCATGGATGGATCGGGTCAGAAGATTGCATTGTGAGACACATCAGCATAATTGTGGCAAACTTCGTTCGGTTATGGAATTTAAAAATGGGCTTTGATGAAGCTGAGCAAAATCTCTCTTCTTATATCGAAGAACATTAAAGTTCTGGTAAACAATTTATTTATTGTGTGATATTTATGTAGTCTTACGGCGTATTATTGAATTGTTTCGGCAGCAAAATAAATTACAGTTGGCAGCGCGCGATGGCAAAGATGGCCGACGTAAATAGCAAGCATTCGTGTCGTGTTGTGGATAGTGATTTTACTTTTAAATCTCATTCATTCACCAAATCATGGATTTAGCTTCTCAAAATTTGCGCGCCTAACCCGCTTATGTATGATGTGCAGTTATTGGACTCTAGTAATTTATAATGTCTCTCGTCAGTTTGCTTACATATCACGGGAGCTACCGCTTACGTTTATATTTTTCACAACGCACGCAAGTATATTTTGGAGTAAACTGACAAGGTATGTCTGAAATTTGTTTGCGAACGAATTGTGACTGCGTGATTTATTAATTACTATTATAATTGAATAGTAAATCCATCGAATTATGGTTTGTAGCTTATAAAATACTTTTTGAAAACACTTTAAATTTTTCTCTGGAAATATTATTTCTTGCTCGGGATTCAAGAAAGCCACTTTACCCGAGAAATTTCCCGAGACTCGGGATCCCGCACAGCCCTAAAAATTATGTTGTAAATTATTATATAATTATGGTTTTCAGAAGAATATTTTCACTTTACAGGTTGTTTAGATGTATAAAGTTTGTAATTTATTATTATATTTAATTTAGTTTTAATTTTCTGTTTCGGATTTACCTTGGTGCGCAGGGCAACCACTAGAGGCGCTGCAGGGAGAGAGCAAGCGTGGTGGGTCAGCCATATTTACTTGTTTCTCGAGCGTGGAGCGAGATGGTTGTGTGGGACTTGTTGTTCGGGGGTGAGCAGGGATGGCTGTCTGGAATGGTGTGAGGGCGGTGTGGGAGAGAGGTGGCAGAGCAGTTAAACGTAAATTTTCCAGTGCTTTAGTCACTGAGTGGATGGCTCGTGGGTTCGCGAGTATGGTGTGATTGCGATGTCGTGGCTTGTTTTAGTTTTCAAACTTTGTTTAAATTCATCGAGTTTTGGGGGGAGCTCCCGGGAGCGTCAGGCTGATGTTTTGGGACTGTTATGATTGAAATCTAAAACTTTCAGTATGAAAGGCTGATTTTTTAAAAAGGTTATTTAAATAAACAGTCACGCCAACAAGTTTTTTAAATTTTTTGAGTAGACTGCTGCAAATGGATCCTTATGGACCACTGTACGATCACCTTCGGCCACTAGTAATGTAAGTAATGTAAGCAATGTAAGTAACATCTTTACGTCAGCCGACCCGTCACATTTATGGTGCCATGACCAGGATTTTCAAAGGTTGACAACAATATCTTCATTAATCTTAGCCGACGCGTCACATTTCTGGTGCCGTGACCAGGATTTGTGGCCGACGAGGATGGTACAATATCTTCATTAATCTTCAGCAGACGTGTCAAATTTTTGGTGTCGTGACGAGGATCGGCCTGAATAAGAGTAGTGCCGGGACCTAGGGAATCGGCGATGTCAACAACAACATTTGAAGCACGGCGCAACGCAGCAACATTCCAGCGGCGGTACAACAACAGCATCAGATATGATTACATATTTTTTATAGTATTTTAATGTGCTACATGTTGGGAAGTGGCGTGAGCAGGTAAACGGCGATTTCAGCATGTGAAGGTATGTGTCCCGCATTGTTGTTTTGTCTTTAAATTTATCCTGCACAAAGTGAAGATGTTTTCAAATTAAAAAAAGATGTGTTTTGTTCTGAATGCAAAGTGTCTTAAATTTACTGGCGATTTGTATGTAAACTGTGAACATGGAATTAGCGGCATTAGTTAAAGGTTTAATTGAGGAATAAACCAAGACTTTGGTTGCTGTGGTTGAAGGTTTCAGTACAAAGGTAGTAGCTTTTGAAGAAAAATTAGACACATTACACAATGAGAAAAAGAGTGAAGTTGTGCAATTGAAAGAACAGGTAGCTGACTCTATTGAAGTTGTAAAAGATTCATCTAGAGTAGAAGAGTTAGGCCTAAGGGTAGAGACTGAGATAGAGCTGCAGAATGTTGACGAGGGTAAATTTTTGGTTGATATAATTGATGTTGCGAAAGTTCCAGAAATTGTAGAAAATTTAAATGCTGTTAGTGTGGACGAGTGTAACTGTGTATTGTTGAGTGAAGGCTTTGCTAGGGGAACTGTAAGTAAACCTCATATATTTTGCACATGGAAAACGAAAGTAAGATAGGAGCTGAAAAGGGCATTTTGCTGGACTGATGATAAGAGTAATTGAAAGATCAGAATTCAGCAGGGTATGTGAACAGTGGGGGGTGCAAGTGTGGCACAGAGGTGAGGTGAAGTTCAAGGGTGTGAACGAGCAGAAAGGTGAAAGTGATTGTTGGTCAGTGGAGAGGAGAGTCAAGGAATGAAGTGTGGTGAGAGAGACACGAAAATGTGGGGTGCAGGAATGGTGCGGGGGTAAGGTAAAATTTAAAAGGTAACAAGACTGCAAGAGTATCGCAAAATCAAAGGGTTTGTTTGAGCTAGGGTATATAATTTTGTGTTTTGGAGCATTTTTGTATTTTGATATTGTTTTTCTTAGTCTTATGTAACAGCAGAACCTACCTGGCTGTCGAGGAACAGCTACTGCACACATGCCACAATTTATGGATGTTTTTACTGCCTTTCAGTACCACAGTTTTCCAATACAACACGCATACACACTTTGTCAAGTAATTTAATTTTTGCAAGATGTAATAGTTTACTTTAGTTTTGTCACTCTGTGGTTGTGGTTGCCAGGCAGGGCCACAACAGAGTTTTAATTTTGTTTGCTGACACACAGTAATATTTGGAAAGAATATTTTTAATGACACTGAGTAAATTATGTTGTGCTCGCTTCTTAAGCAGACACCGTATACACAGACTGCCAATCCTAGTCGAGCTGCCTCAAACCAACGGCACACACCTACCTTTACACTTCCTCCCATGAGTTAACACTCAACATCACTAATACACAACAGCTACAAGGTTCAAACCTACTAATAACCCTAAAGCAAGATCTTAATAGCAGAGAATGTATTACAATATCAAAAGCAGGTACATAGAGCAGTTACAAACAATACTGCGACGACGTCAAACTGCGCATAACCCAAGAACAATAATCAAAGCTGTTAACAAATGACGAAACTAAATTAGAACAAAGATTACTTAAGTGTGCATGAGCTAACATACCAGCTCTCCATTAATAACCAAACAATATACGCAGGGAACACATCCCGCTTGCGCAAAGCTCGCGCTCGCGACGACACAACCCTGATTACCAAACTCAACGGAAGAACAAAAAGAATCAAACCGAACAAGAATAGAAAACTATAAGCAGGAAATAAAACAAGAAAACTTACCAAGTACATGTCAGGGAGTGTCGCCACGGTCGCGAGCCCACACAACTACCCTCAGACCGGACCGGGAGAAGACTGATTGTCCAGCGCACACGCTCCAGCCAACTCAGCTGGCACGGCGGGGAAGGGAGAGGGGAGGAAGGAGGGAGCACACGAGCATTGCCGACTAAGGCCGAGCGGACCCGAAGGTGTCCAAATGGCGATCACAACAAACACTGCTTCGGGGCACTCAAGTTCTTGTCTAGCACGTAGGATCGTTTATCCACAAATTGCAATCAATGTACCATAACGTAGATCTTCATGGATTCCAGGCTTGGGAGTCTCAGACTCCCAGAACAATGTTATGAAATTTTTAATTTTGAGTGATGATATTTCAGTTTAAAGGTTTTGAGTAGTTTTGAACATTTTAAGTTCATTGGTACTTACCTGGCTTAGGTCACCTCTGGATTCCGAGGGCGTGATTTTGGCTCAGTAATTCTAGTAATAATGGTGATGTATACAGGATACTTCGTCGTCGTCCAATGGGTATACCCGAGTGATTAGTATTTTGTTGTGTACATGCCACTTCGTCGTCGTTCCAAAGGATGTGCTTAATCTGGTTTTATGGTGTACAGAGTACTTCGTCATTGATCCAAAGTGTACGCCTGATTGTGATATTTGATTCATTGTGTTATGCTGCTCCGTCGTTGTTCCAAAGGGTGTGCTTAATTTTACTTAAATGTTGAGAGTTTTTTGTAGGTGATGATTCATAGTTTGAGGTGAGCTAATCCAGATTGTAATGAGATTTACCTGTGAGTTTTGTTGAGTTGTAAGTTGAGAGTTTTAAGTTATAAGTTGTTAATGCATTAATTAGTGTTTTCTTGATGGCTAATTTATAGTAGTAATATTTTCTGTTTGAAGATTATAATTTTTGTGTTTATCTATGACCTTTGTGTGTACTCAGTGTCTTGGATTACATATAAACGTAATTCAATAAGTTTTGGGTGGTCATGTGTGTGTTGCTATTTCACAGGTTTAATGAGTAAAAGGGAAACTGCGGATGTGCACCCAGTAAGTTTATGTAGTAACTTGAATTTGGGTATTTTTGGAAATTTTGTTTTCTCTTTATTGTTAATTAAGAAGTTTGGATATGGCTTTTCTTTAATCGGTAACAGCAGATCACAACTGGGTGAAAGGGAATCGCCATGGCATGCATTCCGCAACTGTGTTTTTTACTGCCAGTTAAGGCTGTTGGACCCGAAAAATTTTATAGCTAATTATTATCCCTACATATAGGTATCCTATAAACTAGCTTTTGTGCCAAAAAGATTAACTTCTAAAACTTCTAGTTTCAGCATTATACGTTCTCAAAGTTACTATTTTCGACATTTCGTGCCATAGGTTTCTGGAGAACCAGAAGAGATATACTGGTAATTTTTGAGATAACAATAGTACACTATGTAAGCTATCGATTGAAAGTATTTAAAATATTTGAAAAAAATTTTGTTTAAAATGTGCATTATGCTAAATATAGTCTTTTTCGTACACACGTAAAAGCATAAATAAATCATGAAAATATAAAATGAGTACAATCACGAAGTAGTTTCATCCATGGACTTTCAAAATAAGTTATAAAAATTGCACTTTTCATAGTATTTAAACCGAAAAGCTATTACAAGAAGAGTGTACGTTTTCTCGGCGCCTGGAATTCCAGAATATCTCGAATGCAACCCTCCACGCACGTGGCGGCAGGAAGTCTGGGAGTGTCTGGCAGGTGTGGCCTGCCTCTTCTGGGAATCCAGCTGGAAGAGCGAGCTTGTTATTTCAGGGTTGCCAAACATCATCTACACTCGTGATGGGTATTTCTACCTGCTACACTCGTGATGGGTATTTCTACCTGTCTAACCTTGCCCTGGTCGTTTCTGCACTCAAGTGAGGCGATCTGTGAATCAGTGCTGTGTTGTTGTCGGTGGTCGGTCGTGATTGTTAGGTAATACTATGTTCCTTGTTCTAGTGCAAAAATTTGCCATTGTGTTAAGTACAAAGTAAAATGTAATTTTACAAGAAATAATACAAGTTTTTGTGCGGTGGCACCACAGAAATTAAAGAATGGCAGACGTTATATTAAAACTAAAAGGAACAAACTTTCAAAGACTATGAAGAGATCTTATGCTGCTCGACGATTATCACGACAAAATTACTGTGGTTCCAAAAGAAATTGAAGAGGTTACACCAGTCGCGTACTGAGGAAATCGTTCAAGAAGTTCGTGAGGAGACTAAAAAAGTAAATTATTTGTTTCAGTTAACTAACAAATTGAACGAGTTTTTACTTAACGCCGATAAGAATGAATTTAAATGAATATTAAGTAATGACGAGATTTAGTGGGGCTGTGCGTAACTACAGTACTCCGGGAAAAAACCTAATGACCAACAGTAAAACACAGCAAAAATTGGGTTGATTCCATCGGGTTCGAGCCCGTGTTGCCTAGGTGAAAGGCGAGTCCTCTGTCCACTACAAATCTGTGTACTTTTTTTTTAACTTAAAGCAACTTCAGTTTTCCACTTACATTTTGGTTTTTAATATATAGTATATACATGTTGAGATTCATGCGGTGATCATTTCTGTATTTTTTTATGTGTAACTGAAGGATTTTATATACCTTTAAAATAAAATCATTATTTTGCGAGGGAAAAACGGACTCCGTCGTAATGGACCCCTTGGCCCGGAACATCAATCCAGTGAATCATGGGAGAAATCAGCTGTTTTACACAAACAATGCCTGAAAGCGTATGAGTTTGCATGAGTAAAGGCATTTATGATCACGTTAACATTTTATAGTTGATAAATTATTATTTTCATAGGTATGGCACTTGTACAAACTCTATGAGTGTTTGTCCCAATGTATATATTAGATAATAATCGACGATGCCATTAAAATGACTCTTATTAAAAAGGACGAACTTTTATGGCAGAACGTCATGCTTCCTAAGTTGAAGCAATTCTTCATGCAGTGCATGTTACCAGAGTTAGCTCACCCTCGCATACCCAGAGGCATGAGATTCCGAGATCCTCCTGATGTGGCTGATAGCCCGAAAGCCACGAATAAACGAAAGATATCAGTATAAGCATCTGAACATAAAATAGTGACTGTGCTGTATTTTGTATACAGCGTTGTCTGTAGACTACTCACCATTTTATGTGGATGCAATTTATACATGTATTTGTAAATTTGGAAAATATGTGAATGAAGTTTGTGCTTCACATATTAATTAAGTAAAACGCGTGTGTTTATATTTCAAGTGTTCATATGTTTTCCTGAAACCATTCTTGCCGTTCGAGCTTACTGATAAGTGTTCATTAAACATGGATTATCCGAGTAGCAGGGAACATGTCACGCCTGATTAACTTAAATGTATGTACATAGTATGGTCAGCCTCTCTTAGTTCTTAATGGATTTATGTATATTACAACAGAGGTAGGAGTGAAAGGTACATAATTAGTAGGTATGTTATGACAAATATTCATCCTGAAACATCAACTTGTTGCAGAGACATACATTCTGAAGAAACAATGTCAGGGCACTGCTGGCAATATGTGAGCTATTAGGTGTGGCAAAATAATTTTCACAATTACAAATAATATTTTACCTTGAAAAAATTATTCTAAGTACATATATTCACACAGTATACAAAACCTTCAGTATTTGTAGTAAAGCTAAGTAATTTGATTAATTGCTAAATATGACATGAGTAGTCCTAAATTTCAGATATGACATTATAGACAAGTGTACGTTGAAATGCTGTGAATAGGATTCTTTTTTAATTTTGTTGATATTTTATTCTAAAGAAGATACCATTATTCACATAATGTTTTGCTAAAACTATTATGTGAACTTTCTTAGTTAATTGTTTTGTTTCGTGTGTACTGGTCTTTGTATTTCAAACTATTGCCAGATGATAGCTTGTAGGTTACCATATAATCCTGTACAGTATAATTAGTGCTTATACGAATCAGTTCAGGAACATTTTCTCTCCACGATACGCTGTAATTAGCTTTGCAATATATTTAAAGAGTTCTTTGCTAGCTGGTTCAATAATTTTTGTAAAAAAAAAAAAAAAACTTAAAAGTTTTTCCACTTTGGCATGCAGTTAATAGTTATCGTTAGTGTGCTTCTGTTCTATTAGCAGTTGTATTGAAATATGACAGTAAAAAATTAATACAATGTTACAACACAAAGGAAATTTTACTGCAATTAAATTTGGTAGTAATTTAAATTTAAGTGGTCTGTATAATTGGTTGGTGAGCATTGTAGCAATGGGTTAAAAACAGATGATATTCTGAATACATATTTCAGAGGGTTGTTGGGTACTTTCAATCCTTATGCGCGTTAAAAATACCATACAGTGAGGTTACTTTGCACCGGCCTGTGTAACTTCGAAACTCGTTAGTAATTTCTCTTCAAATGAAAATTCTAAACTCCTCTTTACATTAAAGTAATGTGCATTGTTACTGCTGTAAATGGTGACGTTCCAAGCTGCTGTCCACCAAAGCAAAATATGGCTTTCCACAAAGTTATTATCTCAAAATATAGTACCTAATTTTCTAAGAAATTATCTAAGAATTCTACTTCGAGCTCTGCACATGTTTTTTAAAAATGGCAGGGTCATCGCCTGAAGTTCAACAGTTCAAGTAATGTGACAAACACAACTTGCCAGGCGGCTAAAGAGGTTGTTAAAATTTTTATTTAAAACCTGGTAAATATATTCAAAGGTGTAAGTGCATTACAATTTAATAATACAAAGAATTATGTCAAATATTTAGGGAGTAAAGTGTTAAAGTGTGAAACAGTGGAAGAGGTAAGGTCATTACGCTATAATTTATTTTTACCTCTAAACATTTAGTTCAGGAACAACAGAGCGGTGTCCGATTAGATTTTTTATTATATTTTTAAACTGTTGTTGTCAATTTTCAGTAATAACAGATATAAGATGCACTGCTGGCGATATAGAACGTATAAGTCTTGCAAAATAATGTGCGTGGCAATTAAATGAAAACATGCAGGAACAAATTTTAGAAATCTTTTCGCACAAACCATTTGCATTGCAACTTTATGTTATTTCGTGTTTCCTTGTCCAATGTAAAATATTTTTAAGTGTTGAAAATATACTTCGCTGAGCGTTTTTGATATTTTAGAGCTCTGATTGCGATACAATATTGAAAACACGAAGGAATTAAATAATTGTGTTTTAGTTAATAATTTACGGCTATTTAAAGATTATAATTATATTGTCAGGCTGTTTTCCAAACTAATTTCTAATATTTCATATTTCTGAGCACTTATTTGTATTATTTTACAATGCGTTGGAAGACCCAGACCTACACGCTCCAAGCGGCGGCTTCTCGACCGGTTTGTAATTACGAGACGAGTAGTCAGCCCAGTTCCACGACGAATCCGGCCCTACGACGTCAAACCCACCGGGAATCGAACCCTAATCACTTTTATATCCGCTCAGCCACCGCAGGCCTGATTACTTACTTTGTATGGTACGCTAAAATGTAATGTCCTTTCTTTAACTATTCAGTCAAAATGTTTGAATTACGCAATTCATTTGACTATTGCGAGTTTATATGGATATTGCTGACATATTGAGATTGCTGACACTTTTGTTTATAGTAAACAAAACATCTATTTCCGACATATTTTGCCCGTACGAGGCCTACAATGACGGGAGCGCTCAGGGCGACAGAGCACGCGCATAACGCCACATCCTAGCCTCTAAGGCCAGTTCTACAATGACAAACACGGTCACGGTTACGTAAGAAAACTTACGCGGAATGAGCCGATGGATCAAAATAATAATATTAATTCTTCAACGCACGGATACGTACAAGTTTATAACCTAATAAAATAATATAATTTTCTCTCGCATTTAATTTTAATATTGTCAAATTATGTTTAAATATTTCGTAAATAGCATAGATGAACCATACACAAGTGTTCAGACACATAAAAATTAAAACAGTTGTAAATAATAAACTTTTTAAAGTATACTAAACTTTTTATTGTAGCATCAACGTATGATACGTTACCTGACTTACGTTTAAAATTGTTCTGCTCATGGCACCATTTTTCTGTATTTATAAACAAAAAAATTATAATAATGAATTTTGAGTAACGAGATTTTGTTGACAATTTTAATCGCCAAAAGGCTAAGTGTTCAAAACTTTCAAACCAAGATAGTGGCGAAGAAAATACAATTGTTTCTTACAGGCTACACGGAGGCACGGAGACGGAAGAGATGAGAGTTGACCAGCGTACTTACGTGAATCCGTATACGCGCGTACGTTTACGTTTCACTGTAAAATAAAAACTGAGTGCCTTATGTGATCGCTTCCGTGTTACGTATCCGCGTTACTGTAGAGCGTGCAGTCTGCTCGCCGATAGTTCGCCCGAGTGACACATTCACACACTCTACTTGATCTAAAACATTGTGTGCATTGCCTTATTTGGTTGCCATATTTTATGTCTTGCGTGTGTATTGTAAGTAACTATCGTTATATAGCAATTACCTATCTAATGTGCCAACATTTCAGCAAATAAAATGTGAAGTGGCCGAAATTTATTCTACTTAAAATACGGAATTTGCATAAACTGGTGTTCAGGTTATAGAAATAGATTGCTGAAGTGTTTGATTTATATGCATTTCAGTAACTCAACACTTTCCAAGCTGTTTTTTTAAAGCGCTTATTGACTGTATTAACATTATGAGTTATTGAATCACTGAATGCCTATCTCATTATTTGTTTTAACTGAGCAAAACTCTTACTGATGGCGTCACATTAAGCCGCGTACACACTTGCGAGCCGAGCGGTTCGCGAACTGCTCGTGAGCAGCATGCTCGCCAGTTTGTATGCTGTCGCGAGCCACATACGAGCGCCGTACGAACCGCTCGCGACGATCCGAAGGAAGTCGGTTATTTCAACGAACACAAAGAGATTCGCAGCGCTAGTCTGGACGCGCTCGCTGCATGTTCGTGTGTTTAAACAATGCTCGCGAACCTTCCTTGCCATCAGTAGACTAATATCCGCTCGTTGTAGGCTCCTTGTTGGTTCGGCTGTCCTGTGGATCGCTGGAGGTTCGTTGGAACTAATTTTACCGCGAACACGTTGCGAGCGGCTTACGAGCGGTTCACGAACCGCTCGGTTAGCCAGTGTATACGCACCCTTACATTTAGAAAGAACATAATTCAAATATCCCATTATTTAGAATGCTTTAATATTTTATTTTCATGAGAAGTTCATTGAAACGTTTGCTAGACAAAACACATGCATCCTGTGACTTGTACGCCTAATCCTAAAATACGAAGTCCGCTATAAATTAACTATTTTAATTTAAATTTGTGTTTATAATTTATTGACTGTGTGGGCATCATTACATTGTTTGAGATACGTTCGTGTTTCTTTTCATATTCTTAATGTATTTGGCAAAACTTATTTCCAAGTTATGCAAAAATATATGAAAATTTTGTACTTCAGGCAGGCCCTAGACCTATTAATTAATCTTTCGAATGGACTTACATAAAACCTTAAACACAAAGCACAAATACTCTCGATCAGTTTATTTGCTGTCTATTTCATAGTAACAATTAACTGTATTATAACAGAAAAACACATGGTAGAAGTAAAGATAGCACAACCAGGTGAGATATTTCGCCGAACTATGATTGGCTTACAAAAGGTACGATTCCAGGTATGACTTTCTAACTTTTAATGAGCTTTTCATTACTGAAGGTTGAAATGAACATTAAGTAAATGATCTTCATAGATCCCATCCAAGTATGAATGTAAATTGTTAGCCGGCTACGTGAAAGAGTTCCGCAAAGTAAAGCCATCGCTATCCCGGCCAAGCCTTGATCCCGGCCTAGCTGAGAAAAGGAAGCGAACAACCCTCTGCCTTCCAAGAATGCGCTAATGTCTTCTTAGGGTTGACAACACTGCAGCAGTCACCAGAGGCACTAGGTCGTTAGGACGGAGTAGTGCTCTGCTGGAGATCTTATCGCGCTATGAAATTCCTCTTATAACTGAGCAAGAGCGGAAACACAGGAGGGTGACAGACATATGGACTAGAGGATGGTACCTGTGGCGCCGTCACGCGGATTTTCCCAAAACTCTAAGGGACCAAGGCCCGTTAATAACTCACTTTTGAAACAACATACTACTTGTACACTTTTGACACTCAATTATTTTTGTTTTGCAGATGTGTTTGCTTGTACAGTATTTGGTTTTTCTCTTTGTTGTGGTTGTTGGCAGGGCCATAACTGAGATTAAGGGCGCGGTCGACTACCTGTCTGGAAATTATTTAAGTTTTTGACGAGCAATTGTGTTGTTGTTAAATAAAGTAGACGGGTTTTATATTTTTCTACGCATAATATGACTGTCACACCACATTTAGACACATACATAAAATAGCACAGTTATTAAATAAGCCCAAAAAAAATTTTTAAAGTTAGCATTTGTAAGTATTTGCAGAGGCAGGGCGTTTTAACGACCACGCACGTAAAAATAAAATGACGTAGTTGATCTTACTCTTAAATGAAACTGTGTAAGTAGTACTTTTGAATGGTGCCTAGGAAAACTTTCTGTTTGTAAAAGAAATAATTTTAATTATTATTTACATTTGTAGATGAGCATTTTTATCACAAAATCTAATCTTTCTAATGATAAAACACAGTCTAAATTAATTAAGAACACGTTAAAGTCGGCGTAACCTTGTCAAGTCATGTTCTGTCTTTAATTCTACGTATTGATATTTGTTACATACAGAGTAGTACTGACGTAGTCGTTAAAACGCTGAAGGCGTGCAATGAAATCAGCGGTCTCTAGTTCTGCTGCTCTCAACAGAGCGCACGCGGAGTCGCTCGGAACACTGCTATAGACTATGATGGCCGACTGCAATAGGCAGCGTTGCCGTGATGTACGTAGGGCTGCACGCGCTAATTATGGCGGGCGTTTAAACTAAACTCATCAGTCGTCATAAATTTAATAGTATGTTATTAGACCGAATATGAGTTTCATATGTGTAATAAGTGTTAAGGGCATGGTCAACCACAATTTTCATCATCATTTTTTTTTATTTTTTATTTGTATCAGATAATTTTTTTTCTTATTTTAGACACAAAACGTGACTAAATTTGGCTCTTATAAATTTTTTTTTATCTCTCAGGTTTCGCGTAATGGCTTGTTAAAGTCATGTTTTGTATGTTTCCGTTTTAACGACTACACTAAAACCAACTGATGTACCAAACTCAAAAAAATCACAGTAGATAGACATTGCCGGCTACAATATCGTGCTCATAAAAAGAAAGAATAATTTTTTTTTCCCCAGGTTTTTTTTTTAGTTTGGTATAATAGTTGGGTTAAGTGTAGTCGTTAAAACGGAAACATGTAAAATAAGACTTTAACAAGCCATTACGCGAAAACTATGAGATATAAAAAAATTTCATAAGAGCCAAATTTAGTCGCATTTCGAGTCTAAAATAAGAAAAAATATATATTTATTTATTTATTTTTTGCAGAACAGAATGTATGCTATACTTGCGACTTGAGGGCTCAATCTTACCCATAGGTCGGGAATATGAATAGAAGGAAAAACTACCACCACCTCCCATTACGTCATACTGCCAAACCCATATTCTCGCATCTGATTGGTATTTTACTCCCATTAGCCAAAGAGGGGATCAAAGTGTTCGGTCGGTCTGTATAGTCTAATGCTGTTCAGTTGCCTAGTTATCAAACCGTAGGTGAGTTTAAAAAAACTGCGCGCGCGTTTTTGCCAAGACATTTTCTGTTGTGTAGGGACTCAATCTGTCTGTGTGATACGTAATGGGTAAAAAAAAGACAATCTTACTATTGTAAGAAGAAGACCAAGAAGGCTTTAATGACTGCTACGACTTTGAAGAATAAAATCGAAGGTTGCCAAGATGCAATGCGGTAAGTACTACAGAAACGATCATAAAAATTTTTTTATATTTAGACATTTACTAACATATCCCTCACTATGGGATCATGTTTGCTAAACAGCAATGAGACTCGCTTGCCACCAAGAAAAACAAACATTGGCTACAGTGCTTTCATTCTTACTTTAGTCCGGATGTAAACAGGCGAGGTCCATATTATTCCTCCGGGAAAGCCAGCGGCTGGTCGCTGTTAGAACTATGTTGATG